>BPLR01021445.1:0-266839 GCA_021605095.1 Caerostris extrusa
AATTTTTAACTTTTAGTTATTATATTGTTTATATTTTCTTTTGAATTTTTAACACTATTGTAAGTATTACAGGTAATATTTATTAATATCTAGTTCTTATAACTACTAGTATATAATTTTTCAAGCACAGCTTATTATACTTATACGATAAAATATAGGTTCCCACGATATTTTCATATTTTTAAAGTATCGTAGGTGTAGGTTGTTGGAAATTTTTTATTTGAAAAGGCTTATTGTGTATTATTTATTTATCGTATATTATTATAAAGAAAAATATTAAAAAATAAGTACAAAAAATTTAATTTATACTTACGTGACAATGGATTTATTTAACAATAGCTTAAATATTTTATTTTATTCTTACAGTAACCACAATTACATAGATTCTAAATTACATTTATCAAAAGTTTTTTTATTTTTTTTTTTAATATTCATGATTGAAAAATTTCTTCACTTCTTCTTTTTCTACAGATGATAGAGATGTATATAAGGATAGCATATTTTTAATGAATCATTTATTCGAGAATTATTTTATTGATACAATTAGAGAAGCTTAATAAATTTGCTAGTTTTTAACATTTTTCAAGGCTATGAGTTTCAAGTTGTATTAAAACTAAAAAGCAAAATAATAATGGGAAAAGTTCAATAAATTAGCAGCGATATTAGTTATTGATTGATATTAAATAAATTTTTAATTATATTTTATTAAAAAAATTATTTATCATTTTGATGATTGATATTAAATAAATTTTTTTAATTTATTATTATTATTATTTATTTATTATTATAATTATTTATTATTTATTTAAAAAAAATTATTATTATTATTTATTTATTTATTATTATTTAATTATTTATTATTTATTTAAAAATTATTATTATTGACACTCGAAAAGAAGATTAATAAATTTTTCGGGCTTTTAACATTTTCACGGCTATGAGTTCAAGCTGTATTATAATTAAGCGAAATAATAATGGAAAAGTTCATTAAATCAGCAAGAGATATTAATTATTGGAAACTATAAAAATTATTTTTGATGACTGATATTAAATAAGTTTATTATTTATTATTGTTATTATTGGCACAATTAGAGAAGCTTAATAAATTCGCGGGCTTTTAACATTTTTACTGCTATGAGTTCAAGCTGTATTACAATTAAAACAAAATAATAATGGAAAAAGTTCAATAAATCAGCAGCAATATGTATTATTGGAAATCATAAAAATTATCGTTAATGATTGATATTAAATAAATTCATTAATATTATTATATGTTTAGCATATACAATTTTGAAGTTGTCATGGAGTTTTTAAGAATCTTTCCTATAATTAGGAAGTTAAACATAATTCTCTGACTTTCAACTGTTAAACAATTTCTATTTTTTAATTTGTTCTTGAAGATAAAATTTGTTCACTTATTTATTGAACAACTAGATTTATCTTGTATTGAAAAAACGAAGTACTGTTTTTAATATTTAATAATCAATAGATATCGGACGAGCGGCAACAAAATCAACGGAAAGCCACATGCTGCTGATATCTGTATCCCTGTTCAAGAACAGTCAATTTTTCCAGTCATAGAAAACTTTAATTTAAAAAGAATTAAGTTAGTTATTATAAATTTCATCGAAATGCATTAATTGTATCAAATAAAATCTGCTTGATTAGTTCTTTTTTTCTTTTGTTCATTCAATTCATTCATTGTATTAATGAATCAAATTAACAATTATTCTAATTAATTTCAAAAGTAAAATAATATGAAAAGGGAAGCAAATTTTTACTTTTTAAGGGTTGACTTAGTTACTGTTTTCATCAAATAAAACTTAGTTACTAGTTTTTATCAAATAAAATCTGATAGTTTATATATAATCTGTTAATCTGTATAAGTTTTCAAATAAAATCTGATAGTTTATATATAAAATCAATTAAATGCTCAATTACTTCTTCTTTTGTATTCATTTAATTCATTCGTGCATATTAATCACTCAAATTTTCAATTATTCTAATAAATTTCAAAAGCAAAATAGTATGAAAAAGGGAAACAAATTTTTTACTTTTTAAGGGCTGAGTTAGTTATTAATTTTTTTATCGAAATTTATTAATTGTATCGAATAAAATTTGCTCGATTAGTTCTTCTTCTTTACTTTGTATTCATTTAATTCGTTCGTGTATATTAATGACAAATTTTCAATTATTCTAATAAATTCAAAAGCAAAAATTTTACTTTTAAGGGTTGAGTTAGTTATTAGCTTTCAACGAAATTCATTAATCGTATCAAATAAAATCTACTCAATTGATTCTTCTTCTTTTTTTTTTTTTCATTTACTTCATTCGTATATATTAATGACTCAAATTATCAATTATTCTAATAAATTTCAAAAGCAAAATAGAATGAAACAGGGAAGCAAATTTTTAATTTTTAAGTTTGAGTTAGTTACTAGTTTTCATCGAAATTTATTAATTGTATCAAATAAAATCTGTTCGATTAGTTCTTTTTTTTTTTTTTTGTTTTTTTTTTTTTTTGTGTGTGTGTATTCATTTAATTCAATCGTGTATGTTAATGAATCAAATTAACAATTATTATAATAAATTTCTAAAGCAAAATATTATGGAAAGGGAAGGAAATTTTAACTTATTAAATATATTTTGTAAAAAAGAAATAGATAATTTTGATTTTATTTATCATAAATCTGCAGTGATTTTTCAAGGAAATCAAATATATTTAAAAGTATCTACTCCGCTAACGTACACACCTTGTCAATTCAGGTTCGCTATACGGGACACAAGGACAGACCGATGGACGAACGAAGATTGAAATTTAAAACTGCCTGTCAGGGAAGGTTTTACGGAAATAGTAAGTATACATATTCTAATTTTCACGACTCTTATGTTTGAAAAAGAAAATATTTTATACTATTCTTATTCTATTTAGGCTTTTGTCGGCACAGGGATCAATTTTCAGTTGTTTTTCGGGCCCTACACCGATGGATGCCGGGACCGGTGTGAGTTCGAACAAGAGAAAGGCAAGGTAATCAAAATGTTTGCTTTTGTTTTTCATTCAATGTAGTTTTTGAAAAGAATACGACAGCATATTTTAACAGAATTAAAGCTAAACTGAATTCTAATTTTTTTTTTTTTTTTTTTTTTTTAATTGGAATCAGGGCTATGGGAAATTATGTTTTCTCACAAATGGAAATTCTAGAACAATATTAATAAGCAGACATTTTTAGGAAAATAATTTTCTTTTCATCATTTGAGTTCTTAAGCTTTGAAGAATTGTTTTAATGCTGAACATCATTTTCTGTTGTTTTCTTTCTATGTTAATGTTAATATTATTCTTGTATTTTATTTATTTCGGGTGTTTGATTTCATAAAAATAAGACTGAAAATGAGATAATATATTTTGTTTGAATTAATTAAATTAAATGTGTACAAAATAAAATTACAGAAATAATTGAGATTTAATAAATGCAGCTTTTTGAAAAAAAATTAATTTACAATTTTTTCTAGTTTTAAAAGATTTCAACAAATATTTTTATAATAATAATAATCCACAATCTTCCAAAGTTCATCCAGTGCCTTGAAATGCTGCTCATAAAGAACTTATAAAGCCTTTATAAGCAGTATTAAAAAGCTTATAAAGTCCAAATGCACAGTAATCTAGTCTCACATCAGGGGACTTAAATGGAACAGCCTCAATTTCAGTTCCATTTCTAATTTTTTTTTTTTTTTTTTTTTTTTTTTAATATATCGCAATAGATTTAGAAGTATGACTGATAGACTTATCCTAATATAACTTAACAGTGAATATTGTTTGAAGATTGTTTGTGTAAAGTGATAGAATTTCTTTTTGAAAATAGACGTTTAAACATAGTTTTGATAGTAATCCAAATTTATTTTAACATTTTTTCTACTTTCCTTATTTTAAGTTTTCCGTTATTAGATAATCCAGTAATAACCACAAAACCTTAAATTGACCTTTTCCTTGTTTTTCTCTGATCCAACATTTTAGGTCTTTTTCCCTCTTTTTCGGTAGCTAATCGATTTTTCTATTGTAATTAGATAAATGTATCTAAATCTCATCAATTGTAAATATTTCCATTTTTTTTTTTACCTGGCAAATAAATTTCATCCAACGATCTGCATATAATATCATGCTGAAAAGCCTATTTTGGTGTTAACCGGTGAAAATCCTGGTTCTTTCTAAATAGATGGATGTGAATTAGCAATTAAAGGATTAAGTTGAAAATTTAATTAAGCTAGGTTTAAGTTTAAGTTACGAAAACATGAATAAATGATTAAACTGAACTGGAATTTGCCAGTAAATAGAGCAGCCCTATATTGATCTCTGATGTAATGTCGATATTCTCTGTAGTATATAAGCGGGATTTCCTATGTATGGAAGTGAGCGGAGGTAAATAGCAGATCTTGCAAACAGATTTCTCTCGTGTAGCCTTCTGGTAATGATAACCATTAAAACCGGGTTCCAGTGACGGCATGAAGGTCGTAAAAACTTATTGAACTCCAGTTAAATATTGGTTTAATTGGCACATGTCGCTGCTTTTTTTCTGTTTAGTTCCTAAGTGGCCTTATCCAGGCTTTCTATCCATGAATTCAGTATCTTTAAATTGCTATGATAGACATGACGCTTTACGACACATTTCAGTCACCAGCCATCTGCACTTGAAATTGCAATGCTTCCAGTTTCCTAATCATTCACCAACTCATTCCATCGTCAAAACTTTGTGATTATTCGTTTTAATTACTTACTTTTGAATATCACTGAATGTTGCGAAAGCATGCCGCAAAATTCATCTACATATTTGCGCAAAAGAAAAAGCATAAATGGATAAGTGATTCTATAGGTTGTTTCTCTATATACATCACCCATTCTCCCGCTTAGGTATTTGACATTAAGAGTTCCACATCTTTGTTGGGAATCATTAGTCTTACCTTTCTCTCATCACTTTTACAGAATATCGGAAAAGTATGCACATTTTCTAAATTTTGAGCGCAATTTTTTTTATTGTTGCTGTTTAAAAAAATTTTATGAAGCAAAGTTGTAAAAAATATATTCTGCAAATTATTTATATTTGTCTATATAAATATCTCACATAATTTTGATTTTCAAAGATAGGAACAATGTTTTGATTCATAATACTTGACTTAATTATTTTAACCTGTGATAAATATATTACCTTAAAAATATATTTCAAAATATTTGTTATGAATATTAAAAAATACTCATTAAAACTAATTAAAAATTGGTATTCATTTTTATAAGCATGGATGATGCTAAAAATTTATCATATGCTATTTAAGAAAATGTGTTTTAGTTTAAAGATGTATTGTCATTGTTGTTGCTTGACTGTACATAAATATATCACAATTTTTTTTTTCATAAGTACATTTGTTCTAATAGAGCAGTAAATATCAAAGTTATGAATGATAGTCTTATTCTAATAGAACTTAATAGCGAAGATTGTTTGTGGCAGTGAGTAGGGAAAAAATTTTGTGTAAAGGGATGGAATTTCTTTGGAAAATCCATTCTGTTTTATAATTTCATTATTTAAGAACTTCATGGGCTATCAGTGCAAACATCATGAGAACAAACAGGAAAAATAATTTTTATGGTATCTGCAATTGAATAAAATGTGATAAAATTGATACATATCTAGTAAAATATATTTAAAAGTTAATTATATCATCATAAAATAGCATGATAATATATAATAATTCCTTTTATATTCTTTATTTTATCCAATGAAATGCAAATCATTTCATAACAATTGTATTAGAATTCCTTGTTTATAGTTATAGAACATCGTGATTTCATCATGGCTTAAAATTGAAATATTCACATTATAATAACGTATATTATGAATTAGTGAACGATGATATATCATTAATGGCACGAATCTTTTATTAAATTAACATATTACATATTAATTTTTATAATCACTTTTATTTATATACGTACAAATCAATCATGCACGCTAACGGTGGAGATTTGAATCAATAGAATTTAAGTTTTTACAATAATATATATTTAAATTATTTTAATTATCATGAAAACTATTATTTAAAAAAGTAAAAAATAATTTTAAAATATTGCCCAAAAATAATTTAAAAATTTAAATTAAAAACTGAGAAAGTTTTTTTTTAGTAAACATTATACATTAAGTAAAAAATACTTACTTTATTTACATTTTTTTTTTTTTTTTTTTTGCCTTTTAGTATTTATTTTTATATGTTTAAGATTTAATTTAAAACTCCAAATAAGAATTTCAATCCTAATAAAAATTAAGAATTGTCATTAAATAAAATAGAAATTATTTTATTTAATTATTTTTTATTTACCAAGTTCAAGTTATTATTTATATACACACATGTGGCAATAACATGATTTTTTTTGTTATATATATATATATATGGAGTAAGGAATAATCCAATATAATAATTTAAGGGGTAGGCCTTGTATCCACCCTCTTCTACCCCAACTATCTGTAATTACGGTATTTCTTTAATATATATATATAAATATGGGGTGCATGCGTGCTTTATTTATAAATAAATATTTGCGTTACTTTATTGAATCAACAAATAGCTCTAAATTCTAATTTCTAGAAGAAATTCTCGTCAAATATCAAATATATTATTAGATAAAATTATTTAATTTACTTGCTATATATATATTGAAAACTTATTATTACTTGGTGTACTTTATTTATAGATAGTAAATGATTTAGGCTATATGCTTAAAAAAAAAAGGAACAGTTTACAAAATGAAATGTTTTTTACCTATTAAATTATGCAATAACCATGATCTACATTAAAAGATAATGTTAACATGTTAGCATCTTATGTTTAACATGTTCCATAAACTGTTTTGAACAAGACTTTTTTAAAAATTTAAATCTCTTTAATCATTCGAAAAGAGCTTGCAAAGAATCGTCTGTATCTAATCGCAGTTTGAGTCAATTACCTACCATCATTAGTGGCATGGAAGAGGTTCTTGAAAGGACCAACTTGAGAGAAAACTGAGTCACTATAGGTGGTCCCCTGGTGCCGCCCTGCAGGGGCAGAGGTCAGCCTTAAACGCCCTGACTTAGGATTTTCACTAAAAGTCATTAAAAATCTTCTCTAACACAACGGCAATAACAAAGAAAATCTGTTACTTATATCAAAAATATATAATAATTCTCATAGAATAAATCGTTTGTTTATAAATAGTAGGTGGTTTGGTTTATTTCAGTAATAAAGTGCTTACTTTTGCCTACAAACAATGGAAATATTTATAAGTAATAAGATGTTAGAATTAAAGTTCTGAAATACTTTTGATTTTACAAAAGAGATAATATAGTAACTTAAGTCTTTATTTCTAATTTAATTATATTTTTAATTTCATTTACGATGATGAATTATTGCTACTATTTTTCAATGAAAATATTAATTAATACTCAGGAAAAGCACAGAGTTTTAATGACTTATGGTATAGCAATCACAAATTCTCTCTCCTATTATATTTATATTTAAGATTTCGATTTAGTTAAAAAAATTGACTTAGGTTTGGAAATTACCAATTAAATTCCTAACTAAAATTCAAAAGCTTATTAATAAATGAAAAATAGTAGAAACTATTTACAAATAAGTAATTGTCTTATTAAAGCCTTTTAGTCCTACATACGAATTTATCAGAATCTATATTTATAGCATATATTTGGGTATCGAGAAAGCCTCCTAGGGGGCATTCGAAAAGATATATATTTGGGTATAATTGATATATTGGAAATGAGAATATTGACCATTTAAAAAAATTTTATCAGTTCAATCAGTTCAGATATTAAAAAAAATTAAGAATTACAACCTGAATATTAAAAACTAAGATATTTTCAAATTTATGTAATAATGTTATGCATTTATTGAAAATCAATCCATTACAAATAATTTGTGTAAAAAGAGTGGTAAAACGTAAACTTTTTATTCCTTTAAGTAGCGAATATCTATAGGTATAAAGGAAAGCAAATTTAAATCCGAATCTTTTCAGAATGTTTAAGAAATTATCTTGAAAATTTCCTGAACTAGTTAAAAATTTCAGTTTTCTGAATTGATTTTCTAAGCTCTGACTTTATAATAAATAATTTATTATAGAATCCGCGTAAAAATAACATATAAATATTTCCAATCATTGTTTTCATTCAGAAACTATTGGTGCAGCAGATATTTCAGCAATAGAACCGAAACAGTTAACATAGATTTTACTTTTAAAAATATGGCAATTTCAATTATTTTTGGAGGGATTATGTCACAATGGGAGATACAAGCAGTTCGGGGTTATTTTCCCCCTTTTTTGGGTAGCTGTGATCATCCCCTTCCCTTCGTAACAAGGAGGATCTTTGTCAAAAATGTATTTCATATGGTAATCTGTGTTTCTACCATATCATTTACCACCCACGGAGAAGTAGTTGCTAAATATACTTTGATACTAAAATTCGCTACTTTTTATAGTGGGAACTTTTTGGGTGGATTATAACATAAAGAGATGGGGAAAGCACAATGACTCAACCTTTTATATCTTTTTTTTTTAAGCACTGGTTAAAATATTTATAAGCGAACATACATAAAAGTTTGTCCTTTAATAAGAGGAAACTTGTAAAAATAGTGAGTACAATATATATACATACTACAATATATATATATATATATATATATATATATATATATACTCCTATGCTATAATACTGTATATACTCTAATATCCTACAATCTTTCTCTCCCTTTCTTTCTATTCTTATATATATATATATATCTTATGTCATTATTATTATTTTTTTTAGTTTGTTTCCTTTTTAACTATCTGTTAAAAAAATAAAATTTCACGATGGTCATACTGTGGTTGATGAAAATATATAAGCTGTTCTTTATGAATGCATTATGTACGTTTTAATGCAAAATTTTATAAAAATATGTGCTACAATGGATTATAAAAACGATATTGCTATTTATAGGTAATTAAATAATTTTATAAACTATTATGTATTACATTTTTGCAATTTTGAAATATTAATTATTTTTAATATTTTAATTGATTATCATTAACCACTATTTCTAATTCTTTAAATATTCGAATTCATTTCCTTTTCTTCCAATGCAAAAGACTGTCAACAACTAGATTATTAAGCCATTGACACTATCAACGATTTACAAATGCTGATCGATGTTGAGGTGAGGTTTGGTTTGGTTTGTCGCTCTATGGTCATTTTTTCTGCGCACTTTATGCTAATTAGACCAAGACCAAAGTTTAATATTGATTCTGAACCACTATCAAACTTCCATGACAACGCCAGGATTCGAACCTGAAACCTGTGTTACGAAAGGCCAAAGCACTAGCCAATTGGCCATCAGGCCGCGTTGAGTCGAGAAGTGGCTCCCATCAAGAATTGAAATCTCTCTTTTTATTTAAATATTATTATTTCAGAATTCTTTTCACTGAATCTCTTTAAATTAACTAATTATGCGTTGTGTTTATGCTAATTATTGAAATTTTGAAATAGTTAATTTGCATTTTCTTTTGATTATAATTTCTTATGTATGTGTACTTTGCATAACACCGAAGATTTGTGTACAGCAAATTTTTAAATATTAGTCAAATTATATAAAATTTTGATTTGAGTACATAACTATTATGCCGTGTCTCTTTTATAGTTATACAGACAGGTTTACCTCTCATTGAGTTTATGCATACACAGCCCTGGACTTAGAGTCTGTCCTAAGTTGTATGCATGTTAGATGACTGCCTACGGTAGTAACATTTGAGAGCAGCAAAACCTCATGAACTACAGCGCAAAAATAAATAAACATAACCCACAAAAATATGATTAGCTATCGTTTACTTCGATCAGCAGTAGAAGTAAATATAACAGGGAATGAAAACCTTCTAGGCATTCCTATATTTTGAGATCTACAGCAGACATGATTTAACAAACTTATTCAAATGCAATAGGGATAAACGTATAGGCGTATAACTATGGGATATGGATAGGCGTATAACTATGTGACATGTGCTGGCATCAAAGACAAGATACAACAAGCTTTTTCAAATTCACATATAAAATAGAATTAGAATTTAAAACAGTGCTTTATTTATGCAACAACTTCCGATTGTGGTAGTGAAACTTTAAAAACCACTTTCCATATCCGCTACACTAAACACTAACTGTTAACTAATTAAAAACTAACTGCTTAACTGAAATTAAGATATGAGTGGAAATTATTTGTTAATTCCATTTCATGATTTTTTTTTCTACAGATTTCACTTTTTACGTATTTATGTTTAATCGCAATTTTCTGGAGATTGTTGAAGCGATTTCAATAAAACTTCTAGGTATATATACTCAACGATTTCTAGCACGGGCGTAGATAAAGGGGGACGGACATACTTCCCCCTCGAACCCGGGAGATTCGAAATATGTCCCAAAATAAAATAAATTCTTTGATAAAAATATGTTGTTGTTTTTTTTTAAAATTTCTCTGTTAACAGGTAGTATATTTAGTTTGGAAGTTCATTGTCTTTAATTGGTTAAAAAAAAGTAAATTTTGTTATTCAATAAAAAAAAATTCTTTAAATCTGTATTAATTAATGTTATTGTCTTAATTCAATTACATGTCATTTTTCTGATTATAATTGTGGGTTTTTATTCCATGAAAAATAGTAAATTTTTTTTTTAAATTTGAGAGATAGAATTTTTCGGTTTGCGACGGTGGCAAAAAGTTAGGGCCACACTTTTGGCCATACTATTGGACACCATTTTGAAATGCCAATATTTTCTATGTTGAGTATGTAGATCTTTTAGATTTTTTTTTATAGATCTAGAACCAAGGTCTGATAGCCAAGCGGCTACCGCTCTGGCGCTCGATACCCCAGGTTTGAGTTCAAGTCCCGTCGGTACCATGGATGTTTGCAGTGGTTCGGAATCCACTTTAATCCGTAGGTCCCAGTCCCAGTCTCATATGACCTTAGAGGTCTCAGAGACCAATCAGACTTCTCACCCTCATAATTCCCAAACTGTAAATAGGCAACTCAGCTCTAGGCACAATGATGAGGTCTGGTGTAGTAGTAGTATATACGAAGAACTAGAATCGTATTGTACATAAGGAGAAATTCAAATGACGCCACAATGAATAAATAAGTATTTTGCCTTAATATTACAATTAAAAACGGCCTACATTTTTTTCCTGCAATAAAAATTTCAACTGTCGAATGTACTAGTTGAAACTGAACGAACATATGTATCAGCCGCTTTCCACATGTCGCTACTTTTGAGGATTCCCGGCGTATACAGAAGTGAGCCTTGTTACAGATCACGGTCCATCGGCCTCGTTAATCGCTTCACACCTCAGGGACACGGAAGAATCCCTTCGCCAATTTGCATGCCAATCTTCGCGGGTAATGAGGGGAGTTCCGTTCCTTATTGTCTCATTCGCACCTCCCGACCAACTCAACAGGTGTGCTGGCTGAAATCGGCGGAGAGTTGTTATTTCTTCTTGAAATACGGTGTCTCTCGAAGTGCATTTGTATGATGCCTACATCTAAATCATCGTTTTTTTAACTTTTTTTATATCTCGCTGTGCACTTGACCTTATTATTAAACTGGTTTGCACTTAAATTAGGATGACGAAAAAAAAAGCTATTATATTTTTATGACCTTGTTACATTTTTATTGTAATTTAAAACAAATGTTAATAAGTAAACGTTTTTTGTAAAACATTTACTTTTCAGTTTATTATAATCAAGTATGACATTGATGTTATTTCATAGCATCTTTCTCACAGTTCAATTTCAGACAGGAATATTCACAATCAATCTTATTATTATTTTGCTGTATTATTATACGTTTCATTTTAAAAATACCTAAAAATTTATTATAAACATGTGAAACTCTTGATAATTTATAATTTCCTTTTGTATTTGGTTTCTAAAACTTTGGAAATTAAAGGGTAGAAATCTATAAAAACTAAATAACAACATAAAGCTCTCCTTTTTAAAAAAAAATTTTTATGCTAATCTTGATTTTTTCCGTCTTTAATTGTTTTATTTATAAATGGCGTTTATATTTAATTGTAATGTTAAATAATAATATGTAATCTAAAACAACAGGCCAGGAGCATACCTCATATTTATTAAATTAAATAAATATAAGAATAAGTAATGAAATTATAAATTATATATGTTATTTTACATATATATACGCAATATTTATTTAAAAATATTTAAAAATTTATTACAAACATGTAAAACTTTTGATAATTTATTTTGTCGTTTAGTTTCTACACTTCGGAAACTCAAAAGGTAGAAATCTATAAAATTAGAGGCCAATACAAAACTCTCCTTTTAATTTTTTTAAAATGTTAATCTTGATTTTCCTGTCATTAATTTTTTTATATAGTCATTTATATTTAATGCTGTTGTTGTTGTCGTTGTCGTATCCCCTGGGAATCAAGGGAACAAGGAATCAAAGGGAATCAAAGGGAATCAAATATCGTGGTGTGCTCTCGAATAATATTGGCTATGCTGATTACCAGCTCGGAGTATAAATCCTCTTTCGAGGGATGGCTAAGACAATGCATGGCAACGGCAACAGCTGGGCAATCAAAGACATGATGAGGAGTAAGTTCGACACCAGGGCAGTTGCCCCATTTTTGGTGTTTTTAACACCATCAACAGAAATTTTCATATTTTTGTGGTGCTTCATCCTTAATCTTATGAGATTAGTAGCTGTTCTGTTGACATTTAGTTCTGTAATTTGACATTTCGTTTTGATCTTAGAAGAAATCATGAGTTTAGATTTTGAAAAGGCATTTGCATCTGCGAGGGAAATAGGAATGGCAGTCTGATAAATTTTATATTTAATTGTAATGTAAAATATCAATATATAATTCTAATTTTTAAAAAAAAATTGTTCATAGATACTCATTCTTACGGTTGTACAATAAAAAAGAATTATAGCAGATGTTGTGATTGTTAACGTATCAAGAATTGTAATAAAAAAAATTTTTAATTTAAATTTTAAAAAAAAACCAATTAATTTTGATGCAAAAAAAGGCATTCATATCTGATCAATTGATAACTACACAGTGATTTTATGTACCTTTTTATTTGAAGCATACAGAGAACTGAAATAAAAGTGATGGATATCCTGATGTTGCTTCATATATGGCTTCGGTACATATAAAAAAAGCGAATGTCGGCTTAGCCACATATCGCACCTGCGAACAGCAAAGTCACTTTTAATCCTTCGTTACAAGGTTTCTAGACCCAAGGGTGGGTGGAACTTAGAACAGCTGGTTATGTGTAAAATTTCAAAATGTTGAGGAATCAGTTTGATTTTGTATTAGAATTTTATTTCTTAAAAATGATGCTGCAGTATCGAAAGGATGAATCGTTTTTAAATTATGAATAAAATGATATTTTAACTAAAGTTATTTAAAATTAATGAAGAAAAAAGTTTAAACTGAACAATAAATTTCATGAAATAAGTTCCATCATTATTGTTGCGACACTACAGATTTCTTCATCTCTTCTCAATATAAAATAACTTCGTGTCACGAAAATGATGCGATCTACCAAATTATTTTTTTGCTACTAGTTTAAATATATTTTCAGTTTGTTATGATTTTTTTTATAAATATCAGTTTTTAAAATGTTTTAAATCACAAAATTTTTTGTCATCATTAAGTTATTCGTGAAACTTCCAAAATGTTATTCTGATAATTTAATTAAATTTTTTATTATCTACTGTTCTCCTACTTTAGCATTTAATAATTACATTTTCATAATGATGTTTATGAACTTTAATTTATATATTTTGTTAATCTTCTTTTATAACATTATTCGTCTACATATTCCCGGATATATATATATGCAGGATACATATATGTAGAAGTTATATATGTAGGAAATGCATAGAATATCTTCTGTTATGTATGTAGGAAATCTTTTCTTTTATTTATTTTTTATTTTTATTATTATTATTATTATTATTATTATTATTATTATCGTACTATTACTTCTTAGAATTTATCATTGTATTTTTGACATTCTTGAATTAAAAGGCTATTAATTAAATCTAATTATGAAATGTGAGATATTAATGAGTATTAATAGATCAAGAATTAGATTAACAGTCATTAGAACTAGAATAATAGTAAAAAAATTCCATTAATACATTCAAGTTCTGCGGGGGTTATACGCCCGAAATGTCCTTTCGCTGGGCTCTGGGAAAGGAAAGGAAGGTATGAACGGCAAAATGTCGCATCTGTGTGTGATCGTTGAAATTGTGGTAATATAACATGGATATAGGGTAGCAGGCCCTAAGTGATGCCCCTTTAGTAAAGTTAAAACTCCTAAATGTCTGCTGTTCCAAAGACAACTTAAGCTGTCTATATTTTCAAACAAAAAACATTATGTTAAAGATTGACTTTACTTTAAATGAAAAATCATAAACTAGCAATATTTTACACGAATTACCTTAAAAACAATTCGGTTTATATGTTCTTATACATAATCATAAATTACTTATCCTCAATTGAATTAAAGGGATTAAAAATTGCAATTTTGTGTAAAGATAATATGGAACGTGAATCATGTTTCTTAAAAGTTCCAATTTTAAAACGATTGTCTTTCTATATTCAATCAAAAAAAATTTTTTTTTATTTCGAATGCTAATAAATATGTTCATTTTAAATAATTAATGGAATCACGTTTGAATAAAATATTTTGAAGTTAGAATATTTATTTATCATCTATTCAAACATGAACAACAAAAAAATCTTGAAAAGCTTTTTTAATACGATTCTTTGCAAATTTGAAAGATGAAAAACTGATACCAAAACAATTTATATGGATTAATTACATCAATCAATTTATAACAACGATCAATCAATTTATATATTTTTATCAATGATTGCAATTCCAGCAAATACTTTATTTTGGTACAAAAACAATCTATTTGAAACAAAAATCAAAATATTTAAAATCTTAAAAATAATACATTAAAAGCTTATATAACTTTCTGTTGTGATATTTTAGAATATGTATTATTCTTAAGCATTTAAATCACGTTTCGCAAACATACGTTTCATATGATCATAATAATGAAAAATCAAATATAAAAGTCTGAAAAATATATATCATTATTAAACGTTTGTAGTTTTCCTTAAATTTAATTTTAAAATAGATAATAAAATATTTAATAAATAAAATATAAATAAAATATAAAATATAAATATAATATATAAATATTTTTTTAAGATAAAATGCTTTTTATATGTATTTGATGAGCATTCCCAATTTATATATGTCCACAATTATGATATATGTTCAAATTTATATAATGTCCATATGTATTTGCATTTCCAATATGTCTCTGTTGACGAAAAGTTAACAACACTTCTCATTCATTTTAGGGCTTTGCACTGCATTAAAATTTTTATTTGTTGAAAAACTTTGCTTCAGGTCTTACGAAACAGCAAGCGGAAGTCAAAAATTACCTATTTATATTTGGGAACAAAGAAATCGTCGCCTCTGTGTGCGCTGATAGATTGGCGAAACTAATTGGCTGTTGGCGATGGTCAATTACCTTTTTTCCTGGTTCGATCCTTTCCCATCAGACATCTTTGAATACATACTGCTCATATCAATATGAGTTATTGAAAAAAAAATGCCCAGCCATATATCATCTAATTATTCGTGTTTTTGTTTACTTTTTGAAGTGATTTGATAGATTAAGCAACGATTATTCCATTCAGTTGTCTCGAAATTTCAAATGATCTTGAAAACATGAATCGATATTATGCAAATTATGGACGGTAGTAAAGGAAACAATACAGGCTTGGCGGTTGTTTATCAAACCACAAAGTCGTTAAATTTAAATCGCGAATTTCATTATTTATATCTTTTGTACATAAAACTAGAAAAAAATTTTACTATTCATAATTTTTGAAAATTTTTATTATTTAATGTAATGCCCATGTTTGTTTAATTGAAAAAAATGCTTTTGCAGTTTATAGCTAAATTTTTATAGATTTATTGTTTGAAAATATTTATTATTTTGCATATTGCTTAAGAACTATATAATCGCTTAATCGATAAGTTATATTATTTTGAATGACAGACTAAACTAATCATACTAACTAACGCATTAATAATAATAAATTTATTATTTTATGTAGCGTGCATGTTTGTTTAATTGTGGGAAAAAATGCATTTTTGCAACTTACAGCTAAATTTTCATAGATTTATTGTTTGAAAATGTTTATTATTTTGCATATTACTTAAGAATTATATAATCGATAAGTTACATTATTTTGAATAGCAGACTAAACTAATCATATTAAGTGATTAATTTTTGAAGTATTAGTACTGTTCATATAGTTTCTCCCAAAATTCACAAAAAATTCATTAAAATTAGGCTGATATTCAAATATTTTTATACCGTCATAACGCCTTACTTGGCCCTCTTAGCTGAATTATGTTTGGGAAGGTATACTTTTTGCAAACTGAATCGTTTTCAGAGCACACAATTTTTAAAAATTTATTAACTGTAAAATCAATTCTTAGGAGAATTTTAGGGCACTCTATAAACTCAGTTAACTGAATTATTTTACATTCCTTATTAATAACAGGAACACTTCAATTTTTGTTCCTGATAGCGAGTGACTAGAATAATAAATTTATCAGACTCGGCTCGGGGCCACAGGTTTTCTGAATCGAGTCCCAACAGTGCCATGGATGTCTATAGTGGTTCAGAGTCAACTTTAAACTAATATGACTGTTGGGCTTAGGGCTGGCAACCCTACCCCTTACAAAGAAAGCCTCTCCTGTCTCGAAATCTCCAATAGGCAGACTGCCTTGGTCCACCATGGTGGTGTTTCGTAGATGGTGATTTCAATTTTTAGTTTATCTCCTTTTTAGGAATCTTTGGAAAAAAAAGAAGGAAGAAATGAAGAAAAATAATTAAATACGCTATACGATATATGCATTTCAAAAATATGTTTTATTTGCTATCACTTCTGATTTTTTTATACATATTCTTATAATTTTTCCAATAAATTCTCACACTTTACAAAAAAATATAATCAATGTAATGAAATTGACGACATGTACTGTGGATAAATAATTTGCTGTTAGATGCTTATTGTCAAATGAATAAAATATATATATATATATATATATATATATATATATATATATATATTCAAAATTATAATTTTTAGTAAATTAGTTCTTATTAAATAATGCTAGTTGAACTGGCCACATGAATGCTTTTCTAGTTCTTTTCTTTTGCGATGCAAATGTAGACAAAAATTTGAAATTCTGCATAAAAGAAACTCCTTTTTCAGATTAAATCTTAACGATCTTGAACTTGAGCATTTAATCGTAGATTAAATAGATTAAATATGCTATACGATATATGCATTTCAAAAAATGTATTTCATTTGCTATTACTTTTGATTTTTATACATAATCTTGTAATTTGTCCAATAAATTCTCACACTTTACAAAAATATAATCTATGTAATAAGATTGCCAACATGCACTGTGGATAAATAATTTGTTGGTAGATACCTATTGTCAAATGAGAAAAATTCAATATATATATAGCGAAAATTGTAATTTTAAGTAAGTTTCAATTTCTTTATAGGTTCATCTGAGGAGTAGCTTCATTATGAATGGTGTGTGCGTTCGTTGGAAAGGGACACTGGACTTGGACCGATTGGATGGTGTAGGATGTCTGGAGTTCGATGAGGAATTGGCTAGGGTATTCATTCAGCATATTATAAGTTAACTTATAATATGCATTCAGCATATTATAAGATGCAAGGATTATTAGTTTTTACCTGAATATGCATTCATATAATGTTATTAATTTAAAAGTTGCAAGGATTAGTAGTTATTATTAATTATCTGAATTTTCGTGATGGTTGATATATTTAAGAGTTTCATTAAAGGCAATGTTAGCGTTGCGGGGGCATAATGATGCAGTATAAGACAGCCCCCTATGATTAATGGAACGTCTGTGCAGCACTTGCCTTGAGGCATCCAAGACGTCCATGTCTGTGTTTAAAGCTGCATTTAGAAAAAAAAAAAAAATAAAATATTTTTAATTTGTTATCATAATGATGCAGTATAAGATAATTAGTTGTTAGTTATTAAAATGAAATGGGGGTATAAAGTATTTAAAAGTTATTCATTAAGGCCATGTTCATTAGAAGTGCGTAATGATGCTGTAAAAGTATGATTTACAAAAGGTTTTTATGGAAAGCAGTTTAAAATAAAATCATTTTTAAACTAGTTGAAGAAAATGAAAATTAAGGAAATGAGAAAACTTTTAATGAAACATCAGTAAAAATGAATAATAAATTCGTAATAAAAGAAATTAAGAATAGTGTTTTAAAACAAAGCAATGCTTTATGACGTAATGAATTGGGTTTTTCAAAGGCAAATTATTCTCACATTTGTTTCATTTAACTTTTAAACATTTAAAAAAAAAATATATTGAAAATGTTTAATCAATAATTTCATATTTATTTTTTCTTATTAATTTATTAATTTTATTTAGTTTGGTTTATTTAGTTTTTCTTTATTATTTATTTATTTATTTTTTACATTAGGAAAAACTCAAGAAAAATGGCTATTCCTTCGGTCATCAATTAAAATGCACAAATTAAATTTTTTACAATTTGCTATCAATTTTTATTTTGAGTATTGTCATGTCGAAAATTTATTTAGTTGTTTAAAAAAGGAAAATTATTTTTTAATTAATCGAAAATATCAGTTTCAAAATTAAATATATATTTTATTTTAATATCTTTTATTAAAGAGTAAAAGTCGTAATGAAATGCAATTCAAATTTTAGTGATATTCATTTTTTTTTTCTGAAATAAAATCAATTTTTATAAAAAAAATATTATTTTATTTTTTAAATTTTCCTATTATTTATTTTATTTTAAATTTAAATGTAAGTGTTGCACATTCTTAATATTCTTTTTAATAATTGTTACTTTCTCGTGTTAATGAAAACATTTCAGTTTTTATTTCTTTCGCAAAATTGGCCATTTGTTTCTTTTTTTCATAAAATAATTAAATGTGCATTTTTATTTTGACTTGAATTTTTAAATTTATTTAATGTAATTCATTACTTCATATAGAAAAATAAACTACCTTTCATTTCTAAAATTTTGTTAGCAGGGTCAAACTTGTGATATATAATTTTTAACCAAATAATCATTTAAAATTATTTAGTATTTTAGATTGTAAAAGTTTTCATAACATTGTTATAATTTTATTTTTCTCCTTTTTAGTTAGAAGATGTTCGTCTCCAACAACAAATCGAGGCCTACAACAATAAAGTTCAAGAATTAGATTCAAAACAGAGAAATTTCATGCCACCTAGAATGAAAAGGCCTCGCAATGAAGTACGCTTTTTTTTTTTTTTTAAATTCTTATTTTGAAGAAATGTTTGGAAATATTTTTATTAAAATTCAAAACAAGTAATATAAAAAAAAAAATTTTTAAAGTCAATTCCTACTTTTTTTCACTTTATTACAGAAAGTCCTTTATAAATAATTTTCATTCATTTTTTTAAAGTTTATCTGACGCCATCTATTGGTAGATATATGCAACTTAAATCTAAAAAAAACACTAAAATTAATTAATTAAATTTAATCACTGAATTAATATTTGAAAAAACTGCATTAACATTCAAGTGTCATCCACTTCAAGTTAAAAAAAAATGTATTTGAAGTTGAGTGGAAGAATAAAAATATTTTATTATCGATTGAAAATTTGAACAAGATATATAAGGAGAGTGTGAGCTAATAGAAGGAATTGAAAAAAAAAAAAAAAAAATCAACGATCTAAATTAATTAATTAATAATTTTAATCATTATAATTTAACATTTATTTAATAGCGGATATATAAATATATATACTACATTTTTAATAGTGGATTATTATAATCAGATTTGAAATTTCATGACTGCCAGTGATAGTCGGTATAAATTATCCTAAAAATTTCGGTGGTAGGGTGTCCGTTTAAAAATAAAACACCAGAATCCATCCTGTAAAATGAGATAGTTCTAATGGTTTTTGCACTTTTAAAAACCAATGAAAGAAATATATATAAGCTATATACAAAAAAAAAAAAAAAAAAAAAATGTAATAGAAAAGCACACTGAAAAGTTTAGAATGAAACGGAAAAAGATGGCTCAATTTTCAAGCGATATTTTTATTATTTCTTTTACCATCCCGTCGACCATCTGTTTCGGGAATAGAACTGCGAAGATAACGCTCCAGAACAAAACTCGCCGCAGTGTCATGCAGAAGAATAAAAAGGAAAAAAAACCGCGCTTGCTTTTTTTTTTTTTTTTCACTGTCATTTTACACCTCCCTTTTTAGAAAGGGCGCGATGATCATAAAGGGCGGTTAAGGTGCAAATGATGGGTAATGAGTCCCCTAACGCGTGGCCCAGACATCTGCTGTTTCGATTTGCCATCGGTTTAAAACGGATTTGTCGGGGTTTCAGTGAGACAGCATTAAATGTGTACCGGTTTGGATGAGTTTTAAATTGGTCCATGATCTCTCGTGGTTGTTCCTAAATAAATAATTGCATGTGATTTTGTTGTTTAAGATTTCTATTTCTGCCTTTACACTTATAATTATTTATTCATTCATGGAAGTAAGAACACAATTGTTATTTTTCTACTTTTTCTATTTTTCTTGCGGTTTGATGGTCTGCGGTCTTGAGATCTGATGGCGCTCTATCCGTTGGTACCATAGGCTTCAGGTTCGAATTCTGGGTGGAATAGATGTTTGTTGGTGGTTTAGAATCACATTAGACTGTAGGTCCCATGTCTAATTAGCCTAAAGTGTGCACAAAATGATCGTAGAGTGGCAAGTCAAATCAATTTTTCTTTTTTATCAAGTTAAACGGATGTTTTATATAGCACTCCAAAATGGTGAAACAACATTATATAAGGCATATTATATACAGTACAAATAAAACACAAATAAAATCAGATCATTTTAAAATAATAATTATAGTTAGTAATGAAAAAAAATTAGTAATAAATGAAAAAACGTAAATAAAAAACAAACAGATTTTTTTTTTTTTTTTTTTTTTTTTTTTTTTAAAGTTTAAAAGAGAGTTTCTGATAACATAAATTGTGAAAAAGAATGAATACTTGCCAAAATGAATTATAGAAAAAGATTTTTAAATTATTTATTTTGATTATTATTTTTATTTTTGATTGAATAGAAAAAATTTGCTACTTGGCACTACCAATGAAACAAGTTAAAAATTTTTTCGCACAGCCTAAAATGTACAAAATATCTTAAACCAAAACAGAACATCTCTTTTTTCGATTTGAGACAATAATCCACAGAGAAGGCAAAATTTGTGCTTCAACTTTTTATGCTTATACAAAAGACTGCTCCATTCCAAACATGATAATTTATTTCTATTAATAAATTTGGTGTTTCTCATCAGGGATATTGATTTTAAATTAGTAGTCCCTTGCAATATTAAAAACACATCTTTGTAAAATTTCCGTTGCCTAGTTGTAAAAAAGTCATTTAAAATCAATAAAATAGTTGAGTAAGAATGAAAAGTTTGACCTCTTTATCTTTTAATTAAAAATGGAAAATAAAATTTACAGTGGAATTTTATGCCGTTTTAATGATGTCCTTTTATTGTAAACTATTTTATAAATATAAAAATTCACAAAAAATATTATTCAATTATAATATAATATTAATTAATTACAATAACTATTATAAAATATGTTTAATATATTAGTTATAATTACATATATATTATACAATATAAATATTATAAAAATTACAAATTCTATATAATACATATATGATAAACATTTAATGTTAAATTATAATAAGAAATAAGTCTAAAGTTATTATAATTATTATTTTTAATCCATCTATTTATCTTTAAATATTCTCAAGAATTTTACCAGTCCATTTTTTTCACATATAATTTAGCTCCAGAATTATAATTATCGATGCGAAATAAACTAACCTAGTATTAAAGTTTTAATTTTTATATTTATGTTGGGTTTCCCCCCGCTTTTTTAGAGCTGTGTTTTATCTTTATTTTCAATCTTCCAACGAGCTCTCCGATGATAAGAGGGTTTGTTATTCTAGATTTTTATCTGAAAGAGGGTTGTTTGATGAGCTCTTTGTCAGCGCTTTTCAGTGAAAAATCTTTCAAAAGGCGTGCAAACATTATCAGTTTCCCTTCCGTTATGCAATAAAAGGAATTCAAAAATACTTCAAAAAAAAAAAAAATTATGGGAAGCAGTTTGAATTTAACGTCAAACTTACTGGCATGTTACTGTTGTATATTTTATGTTTTCCCTAAAATAAATTTTTTGTGTTTTCACACTGGCAAATTATGCCATGTCTTTACTAGACATATGCATCCACGGAGTTACTGTTGTATTTAGTGATTTCTAATATAGCATTAAATCAGTAATTATTAAATATTTTAACCCCTCATTTCATCCTCTAAAATCAATTAGTTACATGCCAGTAAGTTTTGACGTGAAATTTAAAAACCAATAATTTTTTGAAATCTTTTATTGTATAATGGAAGGTAAACTGATAATGTTAATAATCTATAAACAAATAATTGACTTTTAAAAATCGATTTCGATTCTCTTAAAAAAACATGGTTATTAACGTAACATTAAAATAACATGGTTTTAAACATGGTTATTTTGATACAATTTTTTTATTTATAACAAAAACAAGAATGATTTCACTAATATACATTCAGAAAAACTTGCAGTAGGGAATAGGGATAATTCCTTAAGAACGGACTTGGGGTTGCTCTCCCTAGTTAGCAAGTCGTACGAGTCGGAAATGACTCATTATGCAGATTCTGTTGATATGAGAAGCTTCATGCTATTTACAACCGCCATCAAATCTCCTCACTATATAAACAATTAATAGTTAACCATTGAAGCACGAATGCTGGGCGTTGATTCTCTTCGTAAATTATTATTTTTTTTTTACTTTCCTGTGATTATTAATGTTGAATATTTAATTTTATTTACGTTTTAGATTGCTGCAATTGAAGAAACAAGTCCAAGTAGTTCAGGATCTGTGAGCAACTAATACACCATCATGTTTGATATTAACAAAAAGATGAACTGGCCATTATCAAACATATCTGATGATAATTTTACAAATTATTTAATGACTGAAACACTAATTGTCATTGTTTTGTGCAACTGGATGGTGGAATGTAAATATAATATTTTTTAGATTGAAGAAAAATTGTAGATAAAGATGAATGTTAAGTTTTTGATATGCTATATGTATGCTTTAATTAATAAATACTTTTATTTAACTTATTGGGAATTTGTTGTCTGAATTATTATTATTTTTTGTTTTGTCATTATCAAGGTTTTTATTTTTTTTTTTTTTTTTCCCAAGTAGTTTAGGATCATTGAACAACTAATACTCCATCATGATTGATATTAATAAACAGATAAACGGATCATTATCGAACATATACTTTCTTTAGTACTTTTCTTCAATTTATTGTGAAATTGTTGTTCGAATTATTATTATTATTTTTTTTGTCTTATCATTACCACAGGGTTTTTTTTCCCATGTAGTTTAAGATCCTTGAACAACTAACACTCCATCATGTTTGATAATAATAAACAGATAAATTGATCGTTATGAAGCATATCTGATGATTTTTTTTTCTGTTGCAGCTGGCAAACACTTAGACAATTGAGGCCTTAAGGAAAGCGCTGCACCGGCGTTACTCATTTAGCATTACCCAGGACGTGCATGTAGCTTGAAGATAAGCTACGGACGCGGAGTAACAATACCCCTGCAACGCTCTACGATTATGTTAGACCAGGGATCTACGTTTTAAAGTGGATTCCGAACCACTCCCCGCATATCTGATGATAGTTTAACAAATTTAATGATTTAAACATTATTTGACATTGTTTTGTGCAACTGGATGGTAGGATGTAAATATAATCTTTTTAGATTGAAGAAAAATTGTTGATAAAAATGAATGTTAAGTTTTTGATACGCTATATGTATGCTTTAATTAATAAATACTTTTATTCAATTTATTGTGAAATTGTTGTTCGAATTATTATCATTATTATTTTGTTTTTATCATTATTAAGGTTTTTTTCATAAGTCAAATGAAAGTTTCCAAAAATATTTTCTAGAGGTTAAAATAACATTTAAATGCAGTTGCTGATTTTAAATGCAACAGAAAAATGTATATTAATGTCTACTGCAAAGCTTCGTTTATTGATTTATAAAATAAAAATTCCCTTTAAGATATCAAGTTATTAAGATGATTCTCTTATATTTTCAATAATACAAAAAAACAATTTTAATGAAAGATGAGCAAGTAAAAATATTTATACTTATATGTTGAAGGGGGCTATTAAAAAAAACAAGATTAAAATTGCTATTATTAGCAGACGCTATTCGACGTTCAATACCCATTAAGAAATATGTATATTTATTAATTTTTTTTAAATTTAATCAGAAAATATATCAATAATGAGTCATTCTAAATAATTTTTAAGTAATACGTTGAATATAATAAATTCTTAACTTAAAGTTTCAGCATTCAAGAGGATAGAATGTCTGATACAATCATTAACTGCCCCACATTTGGCTTGGTGACATTTTAATATCTCCAAGAAATATTAAATAAAAAAGAATGTATCTGGAAAAACTGTCCTTCTTTCACCAGAACACCTTCTTAAAGAAATTATTCATTTTATGTTTGAAACATGTAATCGATTCATCAGTTTTTCATTTAAATAACCTTTTTGATAATTAAAAATGCGATATTTATCAATTACATAATAAATAATAAAATTATTTAATAAATGTTATTATAAACTCGAATACCTATGTAGAATTTTATCATAAGTTGCATTTATAATTTTTTAAGAATAAAATAAGCATAAAATAATTATTATTTATTAATCTAGTTCTAGTTTCTTTCAATCATAGAAAAAGATTGACAACAAGGCCAATTCATGCAAATATTAAATTTATTTAATTATGACAAAATAATATAATGAAAATATAAATAAAAATAATTTAGCATATCAAACAAAAAATTCCAAAAGTTTAGGAAAATTCCTCAACACTGGTATAAAGACAAATAAAAATTAATACTTAATCTCTTTCACTTAAATATTTACACTTATAAAAAATAAAAGTAAACTTCAATTATTTAATAATTGAAGTTTTAGGAACTAATTTGCTGCCAAAAATTATATTTAATAAATTTTTTAAGGCTTTATGTACCATATATTATGCACCAAAATTGACCTATGGTAAGAAAAAAAAATGATTTTCAACTATTATAATTATAGAAGCTTCCGCGGAAATTTTAGTTTATTTAGCATTAAATTTTTCTTAATTAATCATATTACTTTAATTTTATTTATTTATTTTCAAAATATTAAGCAAATTTGGATAAAACCAGATGATTATTGAAATGACGATATTTTAAGACAGCAATTTTATTACAAAAAATTTTTTTCATTTAATTATTTAGAAACCTTAATAAATTTTGTCCGCGCAAAATGAAAAAAATAAATAAATTCATGGAAAGAATGGCTCTATGCAATGGAAACATTATATTTAAAATAAGAAATGCAAACACACTCGTATAGAAATCTATTGTTTTTCGCGATATAATATAGATATAAGTGTGAGAGAGAAAAATTTTAACGAATATATATTATTTTTTTTTTATAAAGATAATTTGGATTTGCTCTTCTTTCCTTTTTACAATAAAATTTGTTTTATAGAATTTGGGATTATAAAAAAAAATATCTAAATGTAATTTTGTTTCAAAAATACCTCAGACAACAATTAATTTTTCAAACGTGAATGCAAAGTTCACGCGCAACAATAGTAACAATTAAAGAGTACATCTGTTTATGAGATGTAGCAATATCAATACAGAAATGACCACAGACATAAAATCTAAAACATTGGTTCTTTAGAGTGGATTCGAAAAATCTTTCAGAATCCAGTTTTAATTTTTTTTAAATTAATTTTAAATATTTAAAATCAATCGAAAATATAACAAACGTTTGTCCGTTCCGTTTTTAGTTATCAATTAAAAAATATAAAAACTAATTAAAAACGTTGCATTTTCTTTTTGCTTATGTAAAATACAAGGATATAATAACAGCAAAAATCTTAGGACTAATCCATGTCGCCATGGTGACCAAACCAAGCATACATCAAGCTTCGTCCACATACAAATTTATATAGATACTAGTACATATAACCTGGCATTTCCCGACTTTAGAAAATAAAAGTCTTTAACTCTTTATTATCAATGAAATAAATTGATAAATATCTACAATAATAAACAAATAGCACACTTTTCAATGGAACACAGAAATCTAATACAAAAACAATGTTAAAAAGTACAAAACATCTAATAACGATCTAAAATAAAAACATTACACTCAAGTGATAATAAAACCAGTAACAAAATATCAAAATGGTTTAAGTGTGATGCCATTTTTAATTCGTAATTCTTTAACAAACAATTGTTAACATCATCTGATGACACGAATAATAATGGCATTTAATAATAATAAACCCACTATGGCATTTAATAATAATAAACTCATACAATCAGGACTTTAAGATTTTTGTTTTTAATGTTAGCTTAAGTAAAAATTAATACACAACAAGTAACAAAAATTACTTCTCCGCAATTCTGTGACTTAAAACTATATAATTTATTTTCAAATCTCATTCTTTAATTTCTAATTAACAAAGATGAAATCATCACTCTGTTAAAAATAAGCATGAAAATACTTAGTCTTAAAAGTTTCTTTGCTTCCCGACATATGCAATAAATAAGTAGTTACTGTTAATAATGAAAATGTAAACCCGTTTTTTCGTTCACTCACTATCTTCAGAGACCAGCATCAAAAGTATGTCACCGATGTTTTGCCCAAAACAGAATTCCTTGATATAATTCCGAAAACAGGTGGACTATTAAACAGCAAGGGAAGAAAAAAATAATGGGAAAAAAATTGTCTGAATCGATGGTGACAGCAGAGGCGGTACCTTATTCTCAAATTAATGTCGCCTTCCAGCAAAGAAGTGCAAACCACTCTCATATGCTTAATCGGAAACCTTTATTATTAGCCCCGATAAATGGCCGGGGGCGGACAGAAGCGAGTCGTTCCACAAAGCAGTGATGGGGAGTGGGACAATGCGAGTCTTTTCAGACATGATAGACGTTTTGACAGCTCCCAGGGAGTCCAGGAAAACGATTCAATTTAAAGGAGGTCTCGACAATGGTCGCTCTCAACCTGGAGATGATGTCTTTTGAACTGGAGTGAGAATTTTTTACGTATTCATGGGGAACTACATTTTATTTTGAAATTTGAGTCGTGAAATAGGAATTAAAACGTGAATGTGGATTTTTTTTTTTTTTTCTGTCTATTTCTTTGATTAAGCAAAAGCAAATTTTTTTAATTTCCTATTTATAGTTATTCTATTATTGTGTTCAGTTATACATGACGCATTTCCAAATAAAGCTTGGTTGCATGAGAAGAGATCTAAAACATAACAGCGGCCTGATGGCCAAGCGACTAGCGCTCTGGTATTTGGTACCTATCGTTCAAGTTCGTTTGGTACCTTTGGTTCAAGTTCGAATCCTATCGGTGTCATGGATGTTTATTAGTGGTTCGGGATCCACTTTAAACTATAGATCCTGGTCAGATTAACCCTCCCATGCACAAAATGCCATAGAGCGACAAACCAAACCTAAAATATAACACGGAAGAAATTTCATTCACTCCCATAAAGGTTTCGGGTTCGAGTCCCAGCCATACCATAAATGTTTGCAGAGATTTGGAATCCTCTTTAAGCCGTGGGTCCCTGTCTAATATGACTGTTAGGCGCAGGGCTGACAAGCCTACCTCGTGAAAAGAAAACGTCTCCTGTTTCGAAATCTGCCAATAGGTAGACGGGCTTGACCGATCATGGAGATTATTGCGCCAATGAAGAAGAATATAGTATAATTCCAATTAATTGAAGTGAATTAAATAGAGATAAAAATAATTTTTTTTTAAGTCCAAGGCATTGACTATTTAAAATAGCTAATTAATAATTGTAGCTAGAAATAAAGAACCATCTGCAAAATTCAACTTCTTATCCATGTCGTTATTTTTCTTTTTAATCTACTTTTAAATATGCATTTTTATCTTAATTTGAATATATAACGAATCATTTAGATTTATTATTTTGTGTAAGAGGAAAAGTTCATTTTTTATTATTTAACGTTTCTCTAAGCACATGTCAACTCTGAGTTGGCGTATATATATTTTCTGGCAAATGCAAACAAATGTTTAAGAAAAATTCAATATAAGGTTACAATTACAATTACAATTAAAGTTTATTACTTACAAATAAAATTTTATATATTAGTAATTATAAATACACATTTTAATCGCTGAAACTAATTATTTAATTGAAAAAGAATAGTCTAACGAAAATATATTTTTTTTTTTTAAATTTTATTCAAATTTAAGTAACCGATTCGCATTTTTGTTTTTAAAAATAGCAGTTTATTTTTTAAAACTATTCTGAATTCTACTTAAAAGATAGGTAAAAGTGTTGATGAATGATATTTGTTTAAGAAGCCTAGCAATTTTTTTAAATTACAAAAAGCTTAAATGCCATAAAAATTTTGTTAAATTAATGCATTCAGTTCTCTATTATGTTTAGAGCACTGTCTTTTAATACATGACTCTTATTACAAAATTTGTTATACAGATCATGATATAAAATGTATAATCACATCTGAACAAAATAAAAGTTATTTGACTTGACTTGACTTGATTTAAAAACGTACTTTGGGATTTGTGCTCACATAAGTTGCTTTGTCTCAATTTATCCAAATGTTATACCTATAGGAAAAAACCCCACTGAAAATCCATAAATTATAATCATACGACGAAAACACCCAAAAATCCATGCAATTCTGTCAAATATGAAAGATCACAAGTTGAGATTTGAACGTTATTATGAATAAAAACAAATATTGCACTATATTTCTGGCAACCGGCAAAGAAATTGAAAAAATGAATTAAGTTATCAGATAGCAAAAGGCATCTAAAATTTGGAGATGTAGTACAAATATTAAATCTACATCTTTACTAACACTATAAGAATGCATAATAGTTGAAAAATGCAATCTGTAGTGTTCGATAGCTCATTAACACAAATTTAACACAAATAAAAACACGATGTGGACTGTAATAATTTGTCATTTATTTTGGGAGCCATCACACTCAAGGATGGTCTCGCCACACAACTTCTCTCTTTACAGACACCTACTCAACCCTCTGCTCCGACTAGAGGTATTTTCATTAAGAACTCTAATTTTATTATCAACACCATAATAAATATCAATTATTCCGTCTAGAGGCCATTTGTAAGTAGGTAAATTATCATCAACCAATCGCACTAAATCACCAATTTTACGTTGTCTTTTTCAAATATCCATGTATATCTTTGTTGCAACTCATTTAAGTAACTATGGCGCCATTTTTTTTCCACACTAATTGAACTATTTTAGTTACTTTTTTGCCCCTTATTAAGATTATTATCTTTTAAATCAAAATTAGGCTCTAAAATAGCGTTCATTGATCGATTAATCAAAAAATGGGCAGGAGTTAAATCATCACTATCAGTAGAAATTGGACTCAATGGCTTAAAATTCAAAATTGTTTCAGTTTGTATACATACAGTTAAAAACTCTTCATAATTTAAACTATCACCTTTAACTACTCTTCTAAAATGAAACTTACATGATTTAATAGCAGCTTCCCAGAGACCATCAAAATTTGGGGCTCGAGGGGATATAAATTTCCATTCAATACTTTATAGTTAAATTAATTGTTCTAATGTTATTGATACAAGTTATTCAATTAAGAAATATTCATATTATTTCATTTTTTAATACGCTTTTATTAGTTTCACCTGTATGTTTGTTTAACTGAATCTTTGGGCTCGATTTTGCCCTACTTTAAGAGATCAGATTTAATTTAAACGTTGCAGACTTATCAAGGACCGACGACAATAAAATATTTTGATAAGTTTAATATCTCATCATGATTAGAATCGCCAGGATTAGTGATTTTATTTTAACTTATGAAGAGCAATTTAACCCATGTAGAATGAAAGTATCTAAGACATTCAAATCTACGTGGGATAGTGGCACAACGGATAACGCGCCTGACTAAGGATCAGGAGATCAAAAGCGTGTTTTTAGTTTTTATAGTTTAAAAAAACTAAAGAACACGTTTTCAGAGTTAATCAAACTAAAAGTAAAAAATAATTGTTAACATAAGAATAAAATTACTGACGAGAAAATGAATGTCACTGTTCTAAAAGCGTGGGGTGCTCGATATCAATCGTTATAATTTTCACTAGTTTCAATCCGAAATGCAGAGTTAGTTTAAAAATGTCATGCAAAGCACCCCACGCTTTTAGAACAGTGACATTCATTTTCTCGTCAGTAATTTTATTCTTATATTAACAATTATTTTACTTTTAGTTTGATTAACTCTAAAAGCGTGTTCTTTAGTTTTTTTTAAACTATAATTTATTTTATGATAAACAATATAAAAGAAAATGAATGCATTCCTTAAAAGCCTGCCTATACCTGATATATATTTAATAAAATAAATGTTGAATGCATATCGGCTTTATTAAGGATAGAATTTTTGATGAACAGTTCATTGTAGAACCTAAAATGCACAAATGCTATGTGCGAAACCTTAGAAGTTGAAAGCGATACGATGGGGAGTAACTGACTGGTAAATGTGACGTCAAAGGGGCGTGGCCAAAAATCAACAAAGCGTGCTATCTATTAAGAAAGATAGATGTTTCGAGTCAGGTAAGAGATTTTTTTAATGCCAACGAAGAGGGGGAAAACATAAGTAAGCAATAATTATAGGTTTTCTTCCAATAATTTATTACGCTTCATGAGAAAGTATTTCAGATTGGTCCTTACGTATCGTATTTATGTTTTAATACAAAATTTTGGACTAAAATGAATGGAAAATAGCGACATTATAGTATATTATATATACATGAGAAAAACGAGGTATCAAAAGGTAGAAAATGTTACAGAGGAAAAAGTTTTTATCGAAATTTTTTTTTTTAATATTTCTTAATATTTTCTAATGTTTCTTAATATTTCCTAATATTTCTTAATATTTTCTAATGTTCTTTTTAAACTCGATAATTTTTATGACTCATATTATTAAGGAAACGAAACTATTGTCTCATTTGAAATTACTAAAGTCCTGTATAAGGAAAAAATAAACCAGAATCGCATACAAGAATACTTTCAGAGTCAACATTACACAGCAAATACAATGGTCCTATTCACAAACAGCATGTGACCGTCAATTCTTCATGAAATACTCTCCTATTCGTTGGGTTTCTTTTTATGTTATTTTTAAAAAATAAATCTCCACAAGAAAAGGAACCTTTGGACAACCTTCTCACAGGCTTCAGATACGAAACCTGGTGGTGGTATGGATGTTTGTTCAGTTCGGAATCCACGTTAAACTGTAGGTCCCTGTCTAATTAGCCTAAAGTGAACACAAAATGACCGTAGAGCGGCAAACCAAAACCACGAAAAAGCGACTACGCAATAGTCTCAATCGTTGCTTTGTGGTTCGGAATCCACATTAAGCTGTAACTCCCGGTCTAATAAGTCACGGGTGCGAATAATAATAATAAAAAAAGGTCTTCTGAATTTTTCTGGAATATTCTCTTGTGAAGAAATTATTTTCATTTAATTAAAATGAAGACATATTTACGCATGCTTAAGTTAAAAGAAAATTAATGTATTTTCTTCCACGTGAAAATTTCAGTAGGAAACAAACATTGTGTGTACTACAAAATGAAAAAAATTTTTCTTTAGTTTTTATAGAAATTAGTATTGAAAATTTCAGTAGGAACAAACATTGTGTGTACTACCAAATGAAAAAAATTTCTTTAGTTTTATAGAAATTAGTATTGAAAATTTCAGTAGGAACAAACATTGTGTGTACTACAAAATGAAAAAAAAATTTCTTTTTTCGTTAGCATCTATCCAATATCAATAATTACTAATAATTCTTAAATATTAATACCAATGCCAATATTTTTTTTTTTGTTTGTTTCTGAGTTATGCTAACTTTTTGTTAAATTGCTGCCTCGGTGTTTGTCATAAAGTATGGCGGCTTAAAGCATTTTTGAATAAAATATCTGGTTAAACTACCATTTTTACGAAGATGGAGGGTGTGGCAATTTAAAGAAGATAGACTGGGCTTTTTCTACAATATTAGCCATGCCATTTCCTCATTCATGTAAGAAAAAAAAAATAGTAATTGTAATCGAATGGATAACATGCAGAAGCGATACAATTAGCACATTTAGTTATTCTAAACAAAACGCATTGTTCAATTAGTGTAATTTAAAGAAATGTTTATACACAGATAAAACTTTCGTAGGATCTCCAAAAAAAGTAATTCATAATTATCAACAAAATTCATTATCATCAAAATTCATCTGATTTTCTTTGACACGAAACTAATCTCCGAAACGCTCATGTTCACGCTTTTTATATTCCCTTTAGCAAAAATGTTTAGAAAAAAATGTCAAAAAATGTAGCAAAAAATAGCAAAAAAAATTAGCAGTAAAAAATGTTAAAAAATGTAAAAATGTAAAAAATTAGCAGTAGAAAAGTAGCAAAAATGTCTTGAGAAATCTTGAGTGAATTTCTCTGAATGAGAAATTCACTCAAGATGAATGGTCCTCCTGAAAGATAATAGTTTTAAATAATTAAACAAATGATAAAAGTAGAAACTATATTTATAGGAAAAAAGGAAAATATTTTAACGATATACAATAAAAAAATTGCATTTGCATATTGTGCATATTGCAATATACATATGCAAATTACACAGATATACAATATGCAAGAACTTTCTAATTTTTGATTATTATGTTGACCACTATTTTATTTATTAACTATTAAATTGACAATTATTATTAATTATTTGACTATTATTTTCTTTATTATTTTATTGACTATTATTTTATAAGTCTTTGAACCGAACTTCGAAATACACTTATTCCATCTTTTTTTTTAACCATGTGTAAAATATATAGTACAATAAGCTATTTTCAACAAACCCAACCATAGTTTGATAAAGTTTAAGACTTTGATTTCCAGTACGCTGGATTAGAAGAACTTAACTAACTATGTAGCACATTTACTTAGTTTCTCTACATTATAAATTTTAAAAAAACAAATATGAAACAATATGAGTAAAGATAAAAAAGTACAATTACTCTTAAGAGAACTTCCAAAAAGCCATTTTCCCTACTACTTTTTTCTTTTCTGGATACTGTGTAATTTGAAATCTGGTACTATTCCCTATATTAGTGGTGAATGATATCAAGTCAGGTACTCGATATTTGAGGAAAATAAGGGATTTTTTCTGATTTCAAATTTTAAATAATATTTTCTTAAAATCTGATAAAAGTTGAAAATTCTTAAAATAATTAAATTAATCAATTAATTATCCTCGTGCAACTGAAAATTATTTTAAATAAACAAATTACACAGATATACAATATGCAAGAACTTTCTAATTTTTGATTATTATGTTGACTACTAATTTATTTATTAACTATTAAATTGACAATTATTTTATTTTATTATTTTATTGACTATTATTTTATTTTATTAATTTATTGACTATTATTTTATTTTTAACTATTATATTATTTTCTAATTTTTGACTATTTTTGAGAGGGTATTATTTCCCTTTATGATTCCAAAGAGTAAAGCCTTATCCGATACTAGTTTTCTCTCTCGTTGTTTCCTATGATGTTGAATACATTTTATTTCAGAGCTTTGGAATCAATGGCGTGCAAGATTTTTAATACTGCTAATGTAAAGTGATAATATCAGTTCAAATCTTATAACATACTTCAGAAGGATTTATCAAAAGAGTTCACGAAGAAAATATTGAAATTCAAATCATTTGAAGAATTTAAATGCACACTGATGAACGAAAAAAAAAAAATGTTTATAATGAAGTTTTAAATGTTTAATATATAAAGAACCTTAGTTGAACTGTTTTAATGATGTCTAATAAATAAAGTCTTTGCATAACTAAAATAGAAAATATACGCTTGTAACCGTACTTAACCCTACGCACTGCAAGAGCGCCCCCTGCGAGTTCAGGAGAATTGGTCTCGAGCGTTCGAGAAAACCTCGCGACTCTCACCCGAGAGAAAGTACAGCTCAACCGGCGCTGCCGTTGAGAAACGTTTAGCTTAGTCTCTCATCCCGAGAAGAAGACAGACCCGGAGAGATAGGTTTGCGTGGGATGCGTGAAATATACTAAGTATCGGGTTTTCGGATTAGAAGCGGAATCCTTCCACGAATCTAGAATTATCTGTCTTTAAATGTGTTACATATTGTATCTTTAATTGTATATGTGTGATGTCTGTGCAGGTGTAAATAAAGTTGTGAGTTCTCAATCAAGTCTTAACTCAACCACACCCAGTTACAGTCCAGCTGCACAACCGACAACACTACAAACTTTAATTAAACAAAATTGTTGAAATCTTATTACTAGGACATTTTTATAAAAAAAAGCTATATCATAAAAGTTAAGGTCAGTACCAAATATTTAACATTGCCAAATGTGGTCCATTAACTTGACGGGGGGCCCGGCAACTAGAGTACATGAAGATGGGGGTTTAAATTCATTAACTGCGCATGTTCAGTCACGGCTTTTCAAAAAAGAAGACATGATGATGATTGTGTCAATTAAAGTAAGTTTCTTGTATTTCTAGCTTTTCATCACACCCAAATAACACTGTAACACACCAACCCCACTCCTATCCTGTTCTATCCTGGCGGTGGCAAGGATGTTTGTGAGTTTTTCGAAATCCACTTTAAACTGTAGTTCACGGTCTACTTAGCCCTCGTGTGCACAAGATAACCGTAGAGCGACAAACCAAACTGTTCTGTCCTCTAATGTAAAAGAAACATCTACTTACAAACAGATCAGATAATATACTGACATTTTATTATCCTTTTCACTGAAATAAAAAAAAAAAATAATCTGTAATACGTTAGTTATTACACAATATTTTAAAGTAACATTTAAATGTAAAATAAATATCAAGAGATTTGTTACAACTTACAGTTAAAATTTACTGAAAACTTAAATTTTGATTGCGGAAAAAAAATTATCTTGATACTTTTGAGTTCACTTTAAATCTTTAATTCTAAGTTAAGGATTTGTTTCTGTCAGAAATAGTAAGACTTAAATAAATTAGAAACATCAGTTATTAGCAGACTCAGAACTAACCATTACAAAGGGATGAAGATTCTCCCGGACAAGACCAGGGAATACATCCCCTTCAAAAAATTGCCCCAATGCTTTTCTAGCACTTAAGAACATCCTTGCATTCACTCCCCATGTTTTGCAACCGGGTAGGGTGCCAATCGAGACCAACTTAAGGGAAGTCATGTATAGTGAAGCGGCCGCTATCGTGAAGACTTTTGACTTGATCTGACTTTAATAATTATATTTTAAATCCCTCGAGACGATAACAGCATCAGCAAATAAATTAGAAAACTTTTTAGAAATATTAACACAACTATTAGTGCCGTTTCTTTAGAAAGAAGTACATTATTAAAATTTTTAATATTAAGTTTAACATTAATGGCGGTAATAATTATTGCAATAATTGAAATTATGTTTAAAAAGCTACTCTATATCTGCAGTTACAAAAAAACTCATTCATTTTGTATGCAAGATCCTTAAAAAAAAAAAAGAAGAAATAATTTTTTTCCCCCTCAAAGTTGTTAAACAAATAAATGATAAATTTTCAACTACCTAAGTGACAGTTTTCACCATCTTGAGTTAGTACATGGTTGACTGATATCGTTGATTTCCAAAAGTCTGAGAATAGGCGAGGCGTAACAAATAACAAGAGAATAATTTTGTTTGCTAATACAAGGAATATATATCTCCCCTTTTTTGTTCGTACATTGAACAAACAATTCAGGCCTTCCCGATCATGTGATGAAAAGGGGGCAGTCCCAGTAGCTGTTCATGGATTGGTCATGATCAATAGTGCGGGCACGACCCTGTCATTAGGCGGCTAATTACCATCTTTAGCTGAAACCAAAACGTCGTGATTAGCATGGGCCTTGGGACAAAACGTGAAAGGAATAGCAAAGAAATTTCTAAAGATCTTAGCTTTCAGCGTAAAATTCTGCTTCCGCACAATATATAATTAAGGCAATGATTAATTGAACCTGGAGAGTTTTTTTTGGCAAATTTCAAATTTCGTTAGATTTTTCTGAAGAGTCATTAATAATTTTTAGGGAACTGTTTGACTTTGGTGATACAAATACTAATTCAAGTTCATTTTAGACGATATTGCACTTTAGCAGCTAGGAGATATGTAATTAAATGTCTGTAATACATTTTAGTTTTGTTGAGTAAACTTACAGCAAGAAAACTTGTCCAACATGTTATTCGGGTAAAATTATCATTTAATAATACTTATAACTCACATTTTGATTGATTTTTCTTCGTGTGATAGCGGCTAAGTGAATTAGGCAGCACTATGAAAATACAATAATGAAGTTCATCGATAACAACATTACCAATTCGTATAATATTTAAAAAAGTAGTAAAAGTAGTAGTATTTGTAAAAGTATTGAAACAACGTGAAGTACCTTTTGTATGACTGTGTAAAAAATATGGATGTAGATACTTAAAATATTGTAACGAGAAGCAAAATTCCTACAAAGTGCTAAAGTGGTAACACGTTCTGTAATATTTATATTATTTCAAATTCAGGCTAATAACTATCTCGTATATGGATTTTAATTTTAAAAACCTAATTTTACTTCCATAAACAGCATTTAATTATAATTCTAACTGTTAGTTAATATACACATACAAAATAAAATGGTAAATAAATACGCTGATCAATTAATAAAATTAAAGCAAAGACATTGTATTAACTTCAACAACAATTATAAGAGTTTTTAATAAAACTCATTGATTGATGGAGAACTTTAAAGAAGAATATTTTATTTTTTTTACAGTCCCCTGGGCACATTTCTAGAAGCTTTGCCTAATCCCTCAACTAAATTTTGAGGACAAGTTTTTGTAAACAGCAGTATTTTCCTTTTTTTGCGTAGTGCAGTGAATAATTTCTCATTTTAATCATGGAAAATCAATCTACACAGTAAATCAAGTCAATTAAACAATTTTAATAAAATATAAAAAAAGATGAATTAACTAAAATTTACTTATTAATTCCACATGTATAAGAAATTTTCATTACGAATGGTTTCATTATTGCTTTAAGAAATATTAATATTATATACAAAACATAAATATATATTCAATACAAAACATAATAAACTCTTGTTCCATAATTATTTAAAAATCTGAAGCAAAACATTTCAATCGGCATCGTACAAGCATAATGAATTTTTTGCAAAGAAAATTCTTGTTTCATAATGGCAACAGTTTAATCAAATCGTATTTTTATCAATTAACCTTATCCAACATTTTTGCAACTGTTTACTTTTTCTTGTAGTGCTAATGAGTTGCAGCTGTGATTTTCCAGAAGCAGATGATTATCCGGAGAAAGAACTACCAAATTTCATATATTGGACATCAAATGAAGTTGCATTATGGATCGCATACATAGGTTTTCCTCAGTATATGGTATTTGATTTAGAATTAAGAAATTGCTAAGTGACATCTAATGATGTCTTATATGTGAAATTATATTGCTTTTTTTTAGCCTAACTTATTTGCGGTATTTTTTTTTATGGTTACGAAATTGAAATATTATCAGAATTCTCTAAATATTATGGTCGTTTTAGGAATTCTTCAGCTATATTAAACGACAGTTTTTATGTAGTCGCACATTAAATTATATATTTTTTAATATTTATGTATAATCTCAAACTCTTCATATTTTCTTGTCATCAATACTGCCATTTCATCTCCAAATATTATAACCTATTCTAATATGCGCTTTTACGTAAATACAATTTTGCTAAAAGACTGGAAGGCTAAATCTCAAAACAGGGGCCATTGGTCTTTTTGTAAAGATGAGCGATAAGTCGGCCAAATGCGATAACACAGGTTTCATGTACTGTTAACAATTCGCTACACTTACAATCGCAACCCGTTACTTGGCGCACTTTGGCGAAAAGATTTTTGACGCCAAATCCCAATGGCCCCCATTCTGTGATTTTACCGACTGGAACACTCATTAAAATTTGATTGTCTGCCACTTAAATCCAAAATTAATATAAAGTAAGAAATAGTCTATGGTAAACATGAATCAGCTTTTATCAAACTACTGTTACAATATCGGTAGAGCTGAAATGGTTCAGATCAAATATTGAAGGAAAACTCCATACCGTTATGTCTCATATATCTGATTTCTGGCTCAATACATTCTTTAATTCATCCGGTATTCATCTCGTACTGATCCGATTGGCAAAGCAAGCACAGCTGTTCCTCACTTTGATACGTCATTGATGATAAAGCCCACAATTATGATCAGGCAAAATAACGCTCTCCATGTGCTGCGCTTATGCGTGGACTGCTACGTTAAATATCTCAATACCTCAATCTTCGTAGTAATTTCGAGCATTTGTGAATCTTGGTTTACACTGATAGCATCCCTTTTTATTTTTCAATTTCGCTTATACTTTTCAGTTCTCATTGGCTACAATATACGAAATTACGTGACATTATTGAATATAAGGTCTATTTTAATATATTATGTATAGTGGACGTATTATGGTACTTACGTATTAAGCGCCACTGCAGCAGAAGTTGCGCTAATGCGCCAATAAAGACTGCCAATGCGCCAATATAGAGACTGTTTTTGAATCTATGTTAAACTCTATATCGGCCCATTTCCACCGAAATCCGATTGACTACTTTGTTTTTAAATAAAGTGTTTTAAATTTTGAAAATGTTTTGATTTTAAATAAAGTGTTTTATATATTTTATGATTTGTCACGAAAATTATAAATGTAGATTGGCGCCACTTAAAAATCGCCAAATCTGTAGCTGCGGTGGCGTTAGTACGTAAGTACCCGTATTATTTATAGTATACGTATAATACAGTCAAAATTTCCGTGCTGATAACAAAGGAAAAAGTTTTTCATTTTCAAAGTCATTAAATGCAGTTTTTCTCCCTATTGCACACTTAGCAATGATGTCTAAGATTTGTTTGTTTTTATATCAATCTATACAAGGGCTGTAATGCCAATGACATATTTTATGAAGATGTACTAATATTTTTGCCTAGTCATCGTTTCTTGTAATATTTTTTTTGATTAATCTTGCCGCATATTAAATTTTTAAGTGATTTAATTTCGAATGCGGAATGCAATGCAAATCTATCTCTTCGTGGTGCACTCCGGGCAACGTCTGATACGGCAAAATAATCTACAAATACGGCCTTCAGTCTGGCTTTCAGTGTGAGTTTCTAAGAGTTCTGCAGTGGAACGCAGAAAGAAAAGTCCCAAATCAAAAGAGAGGATAACTAAAAAGACCCTTAGGTGATCCTTCTTTGAGGATGTTGCCGCTAGAAACAGTCAGAGCCTTGTACGATCATATTCATGATATCCCTGAATGGCCTAGAGAAAAATTGGTGGCATTGCTCAAGCTTTTCTATTGTCACGATTGTGTAAGCACCTTTATATTAAACTGACTCCTGACCCTTTCTGTCTCCTGTGTGATAACTAGGAAGAAATGGATATGTCTCACTTTCTTTCCTGTTCTGCACTGCCTCCTGTTTCTTTAGGGAAGCGTTATTGGATCGCAGACTTGTTGATGGATCAACTGATGTCATTTGTTTCTATCTTGTTCTTGTATTTATTTTATGATATCTGTTGTCCTCTAAACTTCTACTGGAAATATAAAAAAATTCTGAATGCATTCCATTCTTATTTGCTATTCGAAACTTACTTACACGAGGTTTAAAAATGAGTGAAGTTTTATATATGACAGCGATGATAAAAATGGAATATGTAGAAAAATTCTAGAAATTAAATATTTCCTAATTAATTACAAAATTCGGAAATATTTATTTAGTCTGATTAAAAGCAGACATTAAAACAATTGTTAAAACTAATTAATTTTGTATATTCTGCTGTAGGATTGCTTCGAGACTAACTTCATTACTGGACGAAAGTTAGTGCTATTAGAAGCCAAACATCTTCCTAGAATGGGAATTGAAAATTTCGAAGATATTAAAGTTAGTATAATACATTATTCACATAATAGCCGAGGTACTAAATTGCGATAATGTTATTTAAATTTCAATGAGTGAATAATTTTTAATTAAAAAAGTTTTACGTTCAATAAATATTTAAAATTACTATAATAAAAACAGTAACTAAGAACATGAAGAGATTGGATCAGAGAGTTGAGCTCTTGTGCACGTAGCACTCATCTGCTTGGTATCAACGGTTAAGTATCAAGTGTAAACCATAATCACGAGTTTTTAGTAAACGAATAATAGTATTTAAAAAAACCAGGTACACAAACAAATAAAATTGGATAACAAATAACGAGATGGAAATTTAGAAATCAGCAGATGAATGAGAATTACGGAAATTTATTATTTTTAAGGAGGTCTTAGCTTTGCCGTCATTTTGTGGTGGAGTATGGGTATTTATACATTAGTTGTGAACTAACAAGGCTCTTATTAAGATTTTGAAGTCCTAAGAATTTTCTAGAAAGTTTTATGATATAATTATCTATTGTATCGATGTGAAGATTGCAACGATGACATAGATAACATATATACCAAACCCCAGTGAGAATTTTCTTTTGCAGGCAAGTACTCAGATAAATGCAGCATAGGTTAATAGTGGTGGAAGAACTTGCTTGTAGAGTAATACTTTATTTCGTAATGACAGATATGAATATTTGTCTACTGGGAGGGGGCTCAAATGTAGTTTATTCCAATATTAATTTTTTAATATTATGAATATGGTTATTAAATGTAAGTTTTTATCAAGTATAAGACCAAGATATTTTACTTCATTTACTCATTCGATCAACTGCTCAAATAGGTAAAATGTCATCACTGGGGGCTCTAGCATTACATTTACTAAATATTATAGATTGGCTTGACTTGATTCTCCACTGAGTTAGCCATTTTTCGAATACATCTAGGAATTTTTGGAGAGTTCTTGTCACAAATTTGAGAGTAGTGCCTGCACCAGGGCGGAAGAATCATCAGCAAACAGACATCTCACCAAATCAACTGGAGGAAAATCATATGTATAGATGTTATATAAAATACGGCAGAGAATGCTTTCTTGAGTGGTGCCAGCCTTAATTTGACCATTATGGAACATCCACATTAACTTGGAATGTTTCATTTTGGAGATAGTGGCGGATAATAAGGAGGATATAGTCTGGGAATTTGAGATGAATCAATTTAAAAGAAGACCATCGTACTACAATCGGTTAAAGGCTTAGCCATACCAAGGAAAACGCTCCCGGTAATCATTTTATTATTCATGCTTTCCGTTAGGACGTTGCTAACTCTTAAAAGTTGATGAAAAGTGGAATGTTTATGGAGGAAATCAAAATGTTCAGGTGGGAAAATATCGCTGTCAACAAAGGAGTAAATTCTTCTTTATACGATTTTTGAAAAAAAATCTTTGCCACACAACTAGGGAGATTGATTAAATGGAATGCAGTGGACATTTATGGTCTTTGCCGGGTTTAGCAATGATTTTAATGATTGCGTGTTTTCAGCCCAATGGAAAATGGTGGGAAAATCAGGCATTTATTGAATATTTTTGTTATGTTCTTGATGATAGTTATAATGGGGAGGCACTGAAGAACTTCTTTGGGAATGTTGACCAGTCCATTTTATTTTTTGATATTTAATTTCCTGATTACAGAATTTACATCGCATGGGCTATTAAGAGGTGGAATTCGAATGGAAATATTGTTATGAAAATAATTTGCTATCTTGTCTTCGACCATCTCAATACGGATGTTGTCATATGGCTCCATATTCTCTTGAAAATGAGTTCGAATCCTGGCAGTGGCATGGAAGTTTGTTAGTGGTTTGGAGTCCCCATTAAATTGTAGGTCCAGGTCTAATTCACCTTAAGAGTACACAAAATGACAGTAGAGCGACAAACGAAATCAAATCTCTTAAAATGAATCTTCAAGGTAGTTTTTAGTTGACAAAGACATTGGCTTTGCATACAATTACTACTCATTAATGTGTGTGTGTTTTTTTTTTTCTTAGTGAAATATCTATTCATAAAATAAAAGTGAGTTGTTTTCCGGGTTTAATCCTATTAAGAATTCATTCCAACGATAATAAGTAATTTATTTTAATAAGTTTAATTTATTTTTGAATTTTGTTTTTTGTAGGATGTTTAAGTTATATTTGTATGGAGAGTATCTAGTTTATCGTCATAATTTTCAAATACTATTTTTGATAGTTATTAATCTTCTGATTTCTACAGGGAGCTTATGATGTTCATTTTCACCCTGCAGGTGTAGCTGAGAAACATTTATAATCGTTAAAATAATTGTTGAATTTAGTTATGTATACCAAAGAGTCCATCGTTAGCATTATTCCAATTGGATTGCTAAGTATTATACCATTAAGATTGTCAGGGGGATGAGAAATTTATTCCAATTGTTAATTCTATGAAAGGAACAGGGCTTATGATCGCTGGATAGATCATTGATGGAGGTAGCATTACTAATGTTAGAATTTTTATAGATAGTTTTGTGAAGGGTACTATTGATGGAATTAAAATATGTTGGATGAGAAAGAGCAGTAATTATAAGACTATTTAGATTATATCAATTATAAATAATAGTACCATTTGTATTACTACTACCAGCATTCCATTGGTTATGTTTAACACTGAAATCTCCAAAGAGAATGAAATAGTATAAAGATAAAGAAAAAATATTAATAATTTTGAAATTTTAATTTATTTGTGATATACTTATTTAATTGGTTTGTTGTACAAAGATATTAAATTTTTGAATACTTCTACTTCAAAATTTTCTTTATTCTGATTTGAGACAGTTCATTACATCCGCAATACGAAGACTTCTGGGAACAAAACTAATAGGATATTTCAGGAGCATATCTCTCCCTCCCAGAGAACCATGGGCTTTGTTTTTTGGAAGCACACAGCAGGACAGAGTGAAAATAAGAAACACTTACTTACCCAGAGTTTTTGAAGATGAGTGGGATTACATGGAGACCCATAACAAAAATTGCATTGTACTAAAAAGAAAAGAAAATTTCCATGGATATCGAAAACCTAATTTTATCTTAAACTATTATTATTTTCCTTAACAATTAAAAAATATAATGCATTTTTGCAAACAATATTTATGAATCACAAATAAATTTTTATAATGATATATGCTTCTGCACTTTGATTTACTTTCCAATTTTTTTAGAAATATTATGCATTTTAAACATAGCAGATGCAGCAATATTATTATTTCATTTAAATATGTATTCTAATTTTTAAAGATGTTTTGTACTATTAAAATTTTAAATAAAAATTTATTTAGTGGTTTAAAATTATTGCTCAATATTTGATGTAAATTTAAAAATAAATAGCAATATATATATATATATATATATATATATATTCATTATAAATCAAATATTATATAGCTGCAAGAATCTTCATATAATAAATAATTTTTATCAAAACATTGTAGTTTAGAAGCAAATATTTTCCTTTTAGTAAGCAAGTTTGAAAAGACAGTCATTAAAATACTTTTGAATGAGAGCTGTCTATAATAAAATAAGATTCCTAGAAATGCAAAAATAAATTTTTAAAAAGTGTATACTTAAAACCACTATACTTTTAAACCTGTTCTACATTGATATCAATTATATTTTTCATCTACTTAGAATGCTTAAAAAATTAAAAAGAAATTAGTTTAAAAGTATAAAACCAAATTTGTTTAACAATATTTGCATAGCCAAATCTGTTTAATTCAAAAGCAGCTTTTGAATTAAAGAAAAAGACAATTGAGTTAGCTATAAATATACTAAATATCCTACAATTAAAAATAAAAATATTATTTCAAATTATTTGTCAAGAACTATTTAAATCAAAAATATAAACTCTTTATCTCTGGATATGATACATTAAATTTATAAGCAATAAAGAAATGAGGAAGATGTTGCCCTATTATGTTCATTTAAAATTTTTACTTTTTTATAGACATAATGACACACAAAGTGGTAATCCCAATTTAAAATAGCTAATAAAGTTAGTAGATACATGGATTAATGTGTAGAAACACAAATGCTCTATAAATGGAAAAAGTATTTTTTGTTAAAGAAAATAGAAAGAACGGCAATAAAAAAAAAAACTATAAATGAAATGCACAATTTTTTTAATAACTTTAATCTCATAATAATATAAATAAAATGATAACAAGTAATATAAAAACTTTTTTTTTTTAAGTCAATTCCTACTTAAGTCAACAAAGAAAAATTTTATTTTAGTTACTTTTTATTAATAATTTTCCTTCATTTTTTTAAAAGTTAGAAAAATTCTCTGTCTCACACTTTCTCTCTCTCACATACACACTTTCCATCTGTCTCACTAATTTATTCACATCTTTCATTTTCCATTTTGTTTCCTCCTTGACTCAGACTAGAACCCAGAATGAAAAAAAAGAAAAAAAAAAAATTTTTTTTCCCTGCAATCTACATATTTCAGCTTAAGCCACTGATGGTATTTATTCCTGCTAAATATCTTATATAAGAGAAATTTTTTCTCCAATATAAAACTAAAATTAATTAAATTTAATTAATGAATTAATATTTGAAGAAACTGTATTAACATCAAGTGTCCTCCACTACAAGTTTAAAAAATGTATTTGAGAGGATGAATAAAAGTATTTTATTAACGATTAAAAATTTGAACAAGATATACAAATATATATAGAGAGTGTGTGAACTAATAGTAAGGAATTGAAGAAAATCCCAAAAAGAGAAAAAGAAAACGTATCTACAAATATTATGTGATAAAATAATCAGACAAAAGTATAGAAATGAAATCAAATAACTTTATTAATGAACAAAACAAATAACATGTTAAATTTTATATAATTCTCATTAAACATTTATATATCGGGTAAAAAATATCAATATATTAAAAATATTAATTCATATCTATAATCTTTCAAAACAACAATTATTTTTTTTCATAAAAATTAATAATTATTAATAAAATTAAAAATATAAACATTGATTAAGTACTAAACTATTTATTATAAATAACATTTAACGTCAACAACTGGTATAGAAATTTCAACCTCAAAACTAGAAATTTTTTTTTTTTTTTTTAAATTTACAAAAATCCATAATTCAGTTTTGCAATATACAAAATTATATCATCATGATAAATTTCAAAAGATTGAAATAAAAAAAATATTTATAAATTCAAAATTAAAACTAAAAATTGCATTAAATAAGTTAAGGAATAGAAAAAAAAAATTTCCTACAAAAATAATACTACAAAAAAATAAATAAAACATCAATTTAAAATAAACTCTTAAAAATATAAATATTATAAACTTCATAAATAAAGTGGCAAAAATTCAAAAGATATCGATAAAATTAAAGGGAAATCAGCATTAGTTTAAAATTCTTATATTGAGAATTACAATAAATAAAACTCAAGAAAAAATGCCTTTAAATAGATATTATTTACTAGTAATAAACATTGCTTTTTAATTTGAAAATTAAATAAGTATTTAATCAACTGAAGTACTAAATGATTTTTACTATAAATATAATGCCCAAATATAAGCTATTTAAAAAAAGTGTTTTTAAATTAAAATGTATTATTACCAGCAAAAATTTATTAATCTAAGCATTCTGGTAAGAAATTATTTTACATGTGTAAATCTTATAAAAATCAGTACTTAGTAATATTAAACATTTTTAAGAAAAATGTATTTATTTATCAAGTAAAGATTTTCAAAAAAATTTCTTTTGTATTAAAAAAAATTGTAAATCCCTTTAAAAAAATAATTTTTTTTTTTAAAATTATACAAAAATAATTCCATTATTTAATTTGAAAATGTGTTAAAATTTTTTTTTTATATTTAATAAATTAAGCATATGATAAGCATTACTAACTATAGTTTAAAAATTACTTTTAAATAATATTCCGTAATTAACCACAACTTAAATGCTTTTTATAAGTATTTAACTATGTCAGATTAAAAATTGACTTAAGTAGATAAATTTCAAGGCTAACAAATATTGTTTCATACCAAAAGTTTAAATACAGAATCATTAAATTACAGTCAGCATTTTTACATAATTTCTCTTTTTTAGAAGATATGTTATTTATTAATTGTTTAAAAAAGTAGAACTGTATTTAATTAAAATATATAATAACCACAGAAATAAGGGTTGGCAGAACATTAATTGAAGAAAAATGACATTTTGAAGGAAATAATTATCCGACAAGCAATTAATATAATTACTTATATTCTAAAAATAATTTTTGTGCTTTTTTTTTTGTCCTAATGCATTGCAAGAAAATTAGAGAATAATTCTGCTTTTCATGCAAGGGGAAAAAAAAAAAAAAAATGTTCTTTCATTTTAAATGCAAATAAGATTATTTTATTGATTTTGATATCAATAAAATAAATTTAATTTAATCTCTATAAGCATAAAAGTAACACAAAATATGTTTTAAAATTAGAAATAATACATAACATTTCTGAAGAACCAATAATATTTTAAAAAATAATTCTATCAGTTAATTGTAAACAATTCCTTGTTACATAATGAAATAGGAAATTGAAATTATAAAGATCATTTTAAAATGTACATTAAAGCAATGCATAAGCAATAGAATATATAAATAAAAATTTACAATGTAATATGAAGATAATTTGCAATTAATATGAAGAATTTTCAATTAACTGAAAAGAAACAATATGAGAATCATATCTGTTATTGGAACTTTTATGAATATATATTGTAATGTCCATGGTATGATAATGTAAACTAAAAAAAAATCTTGGAGGTAACTCAATACTTTTATTTAAAATAGGAGGGGAATCACAAAACAGATTATTTATAACACTTAATACAGATAAAAATGTTATAGTAGCATATAAAAATAACTTAAATAATTGTATTTATTAAATATTAGTATTTAATAAAGCAATTATTTTTTTGGATTATTTGACACTTTATAATTTACCCAAATACATGTTAAAGATTTAAAAAAAATACCAACAAAACAAAATTGGAAATACAAAGATATAAAACAAAATTGGAAATAAAATGTCGTTTCCAGACAACACTTAACAAATTAATAAATAAGAAGGTGATCCTAAATAAATAATAATGCCAAAAACAAAATAAATATGTTAATTATAAATACTATCTGACATTAATTAAGAGTAGATAGTTTTGAAAAAATTCTTAAATTCATAAACCACAGAAAATATTGATACAAAAATATTCTTGTGTAAGCCATTGACTTTGTAAAGTGAAGTTTCAATGCACCAAAATAAGAATGGCAATGTTTCAATTGTTCATTATATAAAGCTTTTACACAACACTTAGACATGGCAATAAATGAGCCAGCAGCTCCTTTAACTCCTAGAAAAAAATTAATAGTTTTTAAACAATTATTAATCAAAATCTAATGAAAAACCATCAAAATTTTAACAAATACAACTTACCCAAAGAACCTTCAATTCCCCTTAAAAGATCATTAGTTTTAAAAACAAGAAGCATTTCTCGAGGTACTCTACTTAAAACAGCTGTAATTTCAGGAAGATAATTGGCAGCATTGCTTCTAATTTCCTGCTTCTATAATAAATGGATGCAGATTAACATTTTGCATTTTTTTCTTTCCATCTAAAATAGATTTATGTAATAATATCTCATTTTTTTCAAAAATTCCATTTCCTTTTACATGAAGATATTTGCATAATGATTTAATAATATTCTCCTGGTATTTCAGTGTTACATATATAATAAATTTGTATTATTTAGCACTTAAATGAACACTACTTTTAAAAAACTTAATGAGTCATGTTTAGTTAAATCAAAGAAGTATTGTATAGATAAGGGAATAAATATACATATTTTATAAAAATTCTAGAAAATTTCTCTTCAAAACCATTATATCATTACCATAAAAAAAACATGCTTACTAATAAGTCACATTTTTGAAAAATAATTGATTTAATAACTAACATTTTAGATTTTTAAATTTATTAGCATTTAAGTATATTATGTTTCCCACTACAAAATTCATTATTTTAATTTGGAGACATAAGTATTTTTTTTATACATGGAAGGTTAATTTGAGTATATTTAACATTTCAAAACTTTTTAATGATAGAATTACAATATAAATACAAGCAAAAGAGAAATTCATTTTATAGAAATTGGTTCAGAAGAAAACAATTTTAAAAAAGAGCTATTAAAGAATATGTGTTTTAAATAGACCATTAAATTATCTTACTTCAGACTGTCTTTAATCATTCTGAAATACAATACAGCAGCAGAATTAAATGAACATAATTTAAATGTTAAAAAAAAATTCTTATCTGTATGCCCATTTCAAGTTAGAATTTTATAGATATATGTGAAAATCAAATGCTTTATCTACTATTTTTTCTTCAATGTAGCAAGTGATTACTGTCACGCTAAAAATATTTAACAGTAAAGTTTATAACTTTTTGATCAATAAAGTCATTTAAATTTGTTATTTTAGCTTTAGATCTTAAAATTTAGAATAAAAAAATAAGCATTCAAACTGATACCCCACACCACTAATTTCCTGATTATGCTATTATATCACAGCCTAAAAGATAGCCATTAGTTATCTATAAAATTATCCGTAATACATTACTAGCATAACGGTTTAATATTTTTCTTAAGTACTTTTAAAAAATTTGCTTCAATTTAGAATTTGCTTTAAGCTCTTAAAAAGCAGTTTATTAGTAAAAAAACCTCAAAATTAACTGGCATACTTCTTCAGTAGAGAGATTATGTTTCTCAATGCCTTTTGTTACAGCTGTCCATGAACGTGCTGTTATCATGCACGCTAGAAGGCCATAAAGCTCTCCGACCCCTAATTTACGCCCCCAATGTTCAACACTTTTTACATCTGCTTTCATGAGGGCCAGCCACATATTGCAGTAATTTACTCGAAATTGATCCGTTAAATCCTAAGAAATAAAAAGAAAAATCATAAGATACTGTTGTAATTATTTCAAATTTACTGTAAAAAATTAATATAAAATATTAAATATAATTATAAATATATTATAAATTATAATTATTATAATATAATATAAATATTATATACTTATAATGCACATTGTTTATTATATAAAAAATAGCATTAAAAATAAAAAAACTTGTTAAAATAAAAAGAATAAATTTGATTATATTTAATAGATTAGCAAGCATTAATAATTTTAAAAAGAAATGATAGAATAATAAAAAGAATGATAAAGTAATGAATAAAATTCTAATCATAATGAACAAGAAATATTTCATAATAATTATGAAAAAGTATTAGTAATGAATGTAATTAAAGTGTTAAAATTTTAATGAAGATCAATTATATAAATCTTCACTAAAACATAAAATTAGCTCATTTAAACCTCTAAAGTTTATGCAATTCAGTCTATAAACAATGTGCTGTGTAAAAGAGAACACTTACACACAAATTCTACATTAAATATAAATCTATTATTTACTAATATAATTTTTCTAATCATTGATAATTTTTAATATTAATGTAATTGGTTAATAGCTAATGCTAGTTTTTAATTTAATCAATAGAAAATTAGAAATTTTAAAAAAAGTTTTTCAAGTCTTTACATCAATAAACTAATAATTTATAAAGTACTACTTTGGCAGCTATGTAATTTCTTCTGAAGGAAAAAAATTTTTCATAAATAAATAAATGTGTATTTTTAAAGAAAGTGTTTGTGCAATCAATATTACTAAGGTCAAGAAATTTGCAAATTTGTTAAAAAGTAAATTGTAAACTAAATATTAGGAAAATATCTTTATTTTACCCGCGTATAATCCATGATCCAGCAGGACTATTTGTACTTCTTTAGAATTTTGATCTTTTCTAACCAATATATTTCCAGGATGAGGATCACAGTGAACATAGCCATTCACAAATATCATTTGACTGTAAAGTTCACCCAATTTTCGAGATATTTCAGGTGCAGAGATTTTGTGTTCCTTTATGTACTGATTGTCATCCACTTGTCCACCTTCACAATATTCCATTGTCAAAACCCTTTTAGTTGAAAAATCCCAAAAGATTTTGGGGACCTAAAAAATAAATCATGTGTGAATCAATGTTTTTAAAATGCCATCTTAAAATTAATTTAATAAAGTAATTAATAAGAATTTAATACAAAGAAAAGACATACATTATTTTAAATAGTATTAGTAAGCTATTACTTATTTATTGATTATTATTTTTAGAATAAAGCTTTTACTTTGAAAGCCACTTTCAAAGTTTTTAGAATGTAATAAGCAATTTAGAAATGTCACTTTGACTCTTAGAATGATTCAACATGCCAATAAATGATTAATTTTTTCTGGAATAAAATGGTTTTTTGTTTCCTTATTTTTTTTTAATCCAATACTTAAAAATTTTATTTATATTTTACGAGTAAATAAAACCTATAATAAAAATAGAATAGATAGATTAAAAAAGAAAATTTTACCTTTAACCATGGAAGAGATGAAAACATTTTTCCAACTCTTTCAGCATTCTGACCTTCATGGATAAAGTCCAATTCAAGAGGTAAATTTCTTTTTGTTTCTTCTGCTAACCACATGAAAGTGAATTCAGGAAAAAGCCAAGCAACTATATTTACTAATAACTAGAAAAGGAAATACCAAGCTAATTTTATGTTTTTAAATTACAATATAAATTAGTGTGGACAATTACATTTATAGAAATATTTACTAACTTAATTGAATACATTCTTTAAAAAAAGTGCTTCAAATGTTATATATTGACAAATAAATATGAAAATTAATTTAAAAAATGAAAACTAATTGTTAATTTTATTCTTTAATAATACAGTAGAACCTCTGTAAGTCGAACTTCAAGTGAGACGCCAAAATAATTCGAGTTAGAGTTTTCGATTTATGCAGGATTTCGACTTCGCAGATTTTGTAAGAAATTGTTCGACTTGCAGAGGTTTAGATTCTTTCCAACTTATTTTGAGTTAGAGAGGTAAAATAAATAAAAATTCAAGCTACAGAGGTAACAAAGATGTTTATTTGCAACTTAAAAGTTATATTATGTACTACAATAAAAAGTTAAAATAATTCGAAACAGCCTTAAAATTAAAAATATTATGTATTAAAAAGTTTGTTTTGATTGTTTTTACTTTAGACAATTTGATTGTTCTCTATCTATAGCATTATCAAGCTATAAAGAGTAGAAAATTCTTTTTCTTCCGAGTTGCTATTTCATAGAATTGGTTATTCTATTTACTATATACTCATTACATTGTTTTCTAAGAAACAATGACATGCATTGTTGGCAAATCCAGCAAAGTATATAACTTATTTTCTTCGAGCTATAGAGGTAATTAGTTTCAAATGATCTTGATACAGAGGTCCAATTTTCGAGTTACGGAGGGAAAATATATGCCAAAATGGCTTGTGGGGATTGACTAATTATTTCGACTTAGAGGGTTGAAATTTCGAGTAATGGAGGTTTTGGGGCCTGAAGGGAAGGGAACAAAAAAAAAAAAATTTGAGTCGTGGAGGTTTTCAATTTATCGGTACGACTTAAAGAGATTCTACTGTACAACCTTCAGCAATAGAAAAAAAAAATAAAAAAAATTATTAGAATAAAAATGCTGTAAATAGTGTTAGATTATTTTAATTGAAATGCAGTTGGTTGGTTTAAATTTCTTGCAATGAATTCTCAAGATTAATAATCAATTTTAATTATATTTAGATTAATAAAAGTGATTATCATTTATTAAATGTATCTAATATAACTAACATATTTACAACTAAACACCAAAATAAATTTACTTATTTTATTTTTGTTTTTTTTAATTTAAATTTACTTAATTTATTTCGTTTTATTTCTATTTTATATACTCAGAATTAACTAATTCTGAGTATATAAAATAGAAATAAAACAGTTTTAAAAAATAGCTTCTTTTATCATGCAATTAATTAGATATGTAAAATTGAAAACAATATTTTTGTACTTGTAAACATTTTTGAGATGCAAATATAATGATGAAGTGCATAATTATACCTAAAAAAAGTGTAAAATTACCCTTTTAAAATTTTTAAATATGCTATCCTTTGAAAAACACAAATTATCAGCAATATAAAAAGATTTTCTGAAATAGGCAATTTAAAAATGGCTTGAAGTAAAGAAAAACATAAAATTCTTAACATGAAATTTAAAAATATATCAGATTTTAAAAATATAATGAAAAACTAAATTTTAATAAAAACATTTTAAATAAAAATAAATTTTTATAATTGTTAGTTTTTTTACCTCCATTGTTGCCATGTCCACTCTTGCATGCGCTTGAACATTTCTATGTTGTACTTTAACTGCAACTTGAGTATCATCTTGCAATGTTGCTAAATGCACTTGTGCAAGAGAAGCAGCACCAATTGGTTCAACTTCAAAAGTTTTAAATATTTCGCTGGCCTAAATATAAAAAAAAAAAAACACAAGAAATAATGCTCAACACAAGCAAATTACATATTTTAAATAGCTATTAACTTTTTAAAGAAAAAATTAGAAATTTTAAAAATTACTTTCACTTAAAAATATATAAAACCATGTTACAATTTAACATTAGCATGACCTAATAATTTCATATCATTTTTAATCTTATTATTAAAACAATAATTTAAACACAGGAAATTGAAAAGTTTTATAGAACTAGAATTATATGTAAAAAAAAAAAAAAAAAAAAAAAAAAAAATCAAATAATTATCCTTTTTTTTTAAAAATTAATTATAAGTTTTGTTGGAAAATAATTTGATTATTTATATTTCAATTTAAATACATTAGATACCATGTAAAAATATCAATACGATTGCAAGATTTGAAGAAAAAATTATGCAATAATAATAAAACTTCGATGTGACAATATAGCATAATTATAGAAAATATTTAAAAGATAAAAGCAGGTAACAAAAAGAATCTTTCATAAGCAAGACCCATTATAAAAATTAAAAAAAAAAATTTTATTCACATTCTTACTTTAAAATTACAGGGACTTAATTTTTTTTAATAATTTACTGTCGAAATCCAGTTTTAATGAAGAAAGATAGCTTGACAATAGCATTTACAAATTGAAACCGACTCAAAGATAATTTCTGATTTACGATTGAAAAACATCTTACAAGTACAATAAAGTTGTGCATGTACAGTAAAGTTAATCTTTAACATATTCATTTCTTGTAGTCTAGAAATCTCTAAATTGTTCAAATAACTGCTTACAAATAATTTGAATATGATATACAAGTTTTATTCTTTTTAGATTGAGGTATTCAATGATACATCTGTCAACATGTAAATTCTAAAAACCTAACAAATTTTTTGGGACTCTATTTTAGCACATAAAATATGTAACAACTTGCACTTCAATGCAATAAAGATATACTTATTAAGAAATCTTAAAATTTCTTAGAACCCTAGCACTTATGATTAAATTAAAATAATTCTCTTTTATAAACTATAATTATCATTTTATTACAATTAAGATTCAAAAATATTATTAAATCAGACTTTTCTTATGTTTACTGTTTGAATTTTGGTATAGAGTGTCTAATGAATGAAATATGAATCTTTTGCTTTTTAACTGCCATGTGATAAATTGAAAAAAAAATTCAATTAACAATCCTTTTGTTTTGGATCATTTTTGTTCTTTTATAGTTTATTCCTTCTAAAAGACCCTTTAGTTTATGACTGACACTATTGTGATAACTGAAGCAGCAATAGAAATTTCTGTTGCCGGTAGCATTTTTCTTCCGTAATATACACAGTCCAGTCACATTAATGTGACCACCTGTTAAAAGCCAGAATAACCACCTTTGGCAGAGCAGACCGCTGCGAGACGTGTAGGAAGAGAGTCAATTATGTTTCTGAAGGTGTTCACTGGGATGTTGAGCCATGCCGACTCCAGTGCCGTAGCCAGCTGCGCTAGATTACGCGGTTGAGGATCCATGGCACGAACAAACCGTTCGAGGTGGTCCCACAGATTCTCGATTAGCTTTACATCCGGTGAGTTTGCTGGCCAGCGGAGTACGGTAAACTCATCCTGGTGCTCTTCGAACCACGCACATACATTGCGAACTGTATGACACCTCGCATTGTCCTGCTGGTAGATGCCATCATTCCAAGGAAAAATAATTCTCATGGACATGGTTCGCAAGGACAGATGCGTACTTGTGCTGATCCATCGTGCCTTCCACAATGATGAGTGCACCCAGTGAATGCCAGGAAAACATTCCCCAAACCATAATGCTCCCTCCTCCAGCTGCTTGGATCCTTCCGGCAATTGTTGAAGGGTGTTTGCTTTCAGACGTTTCACGCCGTATACGCCAACGTCCATCTGTCCGATGGAGCATAAAACGTGATTCATCGGGAAAAGCCACCTGTCGCCACTCTGTGGACGTCCAGTTTCGATACTGGCGTACAAATTCCAGCCTTCTTCGCCGATGAATAGCAGTCAGCATAGGTGCATTAACCAGGCGTCTGCTGCGGAGGCCCATGCACAGCAACGTTCGCTGAACCGTTGTTGAGGATACACTCTTGGTAGCCCCTTGGTTAATCTGGCAGTCAGTTGCTCAGTTGCACGTCTATTCGTCCGAACGCATCTCCGTAGCCTTCGTTCGCCTCTGCCATCTATAGCCCGTGGTGCACTACATGTGCCACGTCGCTGATTTTGGATGGTGCCATTTTGCCATGCACGGTATACTTTTACCACGGCGGCAAGCAAACAGTTCACAAAATTAGCCGTTTCCTAAATGCTTCCACCTTGGCCCGAAAGCCAATAATCATGCCTTTTTGGACGTCGGATAAATCGCTACGTTTCTGCATTACGCCAACGATTGAAATGCTTTCCAATGCCCTAGGACATCCTTTATATACACTCCACTGCAATGTGCTGCCACCTGCCTTTTGTGATTGTTTATTTCACGTTGACGTCGAAAGTAGGTGGTGGTCACATTAATGTGACTGGACTGTATATAATAAAAATAAAAGCATCAGATGTGGACTTCATCTTCAGGAATTTGGGATCATCTAAAGAGAATCTTTAAAATAAAGAATACAAGTTTTGCAAGAAAATGCATAATTTTATCAAGCATCCATACAACCTTGTAAATCCAAATCAATACATTTTATAGCTAAAAGATAGTAGTTGGCAACTAAGCAACCATAAATACTCTGCTTTATAATAAAAGTGCAATCAAATTCCTTAATTAATTAAAGTCATAAATTGACAACATATTTTATTTGTAAAATATTTTTAAAAGCTATTTTGAAATCCAACAAAATAAATATCAAGAACTAATAGTTTATATTAATAAAAAAAATTCGCTTTCACTGCTAAGAAGTAAATTTAAAATCAATCTTCACCACCCCATCTTAAAAATCAAATGCTTTACCAGAATAAATATTAATTAAGCAAAGAAAACTAATGTATTTAATTCAAGAATTCATAAACAATCATATTTAAAAAATTAATTTTAAAATTTAACACTTCAGTTATAGATAAAGTGCAATATTATTCATTTAATCTTTATTTTTATTATTTAATTACATACTTCATTTCCCAAGTCTTCTTTGACCACATGTAAAACATCTTCTATTAAAGCTTTGGGTGCATTATGGTGCAAAACTTTTAATGTTGACACATATTCAAATGGCAATAAATAATTCAAAGCTCCAATATGCTGACCAACTTTAATGAAAGCTCCTCCATTTTCACAACATAAATTTAGAAGTTTTCTAGCTGATCGAAAATGCACCTAAAGATAAATAAAAACAAATATCATGAAGAGACATAATGAAATTCAAACAATACATAACCTCAAACTATTAATTATTTTTGTCATTTTCCTTATAAGAAAATTGATGTTTCTTTTTAATGATGTATCATATTGCATAATACACTGACTACAAATAAGTATTTGGACATCTGTGATAGAAAAGAAAAACGAACTTTATGCAAAATCAATAGTTGGTAGAGCCTCCACGAGAGGCAATTACAGCGTGAACCCTCCGGGGCATACTTTCCACAAGTCTTTGTATGACAGCTAGTGGTATTTTCATCAACTCGGCTTGGAGAAGACATAGAAGTTCCTTCACCGATTTTGGACGGGTAGTGCACCCCTGAATTCGGCGATGCAACGCGTCCCGGAGGTTCTCGATAGGGTTGAGATCTGGGCTCTGGGCAGGCCAGTCCATTCGATGAACTCCATTGGCACCATACCAAGCCTTGGTTAACGTCGAAACATGACAACTGGCATTGTCGTCCTGAAAGTAACAGGGGTCCAACCCGTAAAACTGCCACAACGTAGGAAGCACATTGTCATCCAAAATAGTGCAGTAGGCATCGGTGTTGAGCTTACCATGAATGGGGACCAAGGGTCCCAGTCCATACCAGGAGAAACACCCCCAGACCATAATTCCACCTCCGCCGAACTTGACTGTTTGTACAATGCATTCTGGCAGGAGACGTTCTCCAGGCAGACGCCAGACCCAGACCCTGCCATCTGAACGGTAAAGGGTGAACCTTGATTCGTCACTCCAAAGAATCCGTTTCCACTGATCTACAGTCCAATTTCGATGTGCTTTTGCACCACATTAACCGAGCAGCGCGGTTGGACTTTGTGATTAAAGGCTTATGGGCAGCAGCACGACCATGAAAACCATGCAGATGTGCTTCCTTACGGATGGTATTCATTGAAACAATACTCCCGGATGCCTGTTGAAACTCCTCACGGATGAGGGCCATCGGTTGGGTGCGGTTCTTTCGAATTTCTCTGGTGAGCACTCGTCGGTCTCTATCTCCCAGTTTCGCTGGTCTGCCGACTCGGGACACATTCCGACAATCACCGCTCACCTTCCACTTCTTAATCACATAGGCCACTGTCGATTTTGGGTACTTCAGATCGCTAGATATGTCCCTTAAGGATCGGCCACATTCGTGATACCCGATAATTATACCTTTCTCGAAATCAGAGAGCTCCGAACTGCGCGGCATCTGGCATGCGACTAATGCCGATGCTGTTTCCTACATGATATATACCGGCGGAGTCCGTGACGTACCTCAGGACCGCAGATATCGTCATTTGCCTAGGTGTCCAAATACTTATTGGTAGTCAGTGTATATAGATAATGTTAATTTAAGATAAAAAGTGAACATGAAACAAATGGAGTAAAAAATCAAAATAAAATATGGACCTGAAACTCATTAATACCTACTACTAAAAATAAAATTCTAGAAAAAGTAAATAGCACAATATTAAATCAAAGTGTGAAATGATACAGATAATAGTAGAAGAAATTGATTGAGAATACAAATAAGGATTGAAATCTAATCTAGACAAATTATATTTATCTATAATAAGTTAATTTGTATTTTAACAATTTTACATTATGTTTTATCCATTTACAGTTTAATTTATTATATGTTTATTGTGTAGTCATACGAATAAGAGCTACAATTTTTATTTGTGCCATAATTTTTATTTAATGTCTAATATATGGCATAAAAATATATAAATATAAATATACTAATATATATCTAATTATATAAAATATATAAATATTTTTATAACATATATAAACTTAATAAATTAACTTTTGTGTTCATAAAATTTTAGTTTATGTATATAGAAATAAAAGTACTAACCAAAAATGGAAATAATATTTTAAATTTCTTACCATGGTTAAACACAGATGTAATATGTACTTTTAAGCACAATCATTCTGGTGTATATAAAATATTTAAATAAGTAAATGCATACTTGCTATTTTTAAAAAAAATAGCTCTATGAGAAAATATTATTCATATGCCTAGGGGAATATGGATAATATTCATTAGAGAGTAAAATTTTATATAAATAGGTCATATAAAATTGATTTTAATATTCTTGAAAACAAAAGTATCAATACAATAAAAATATTAAAAAGTTAGTTAATATTATACTAAAATAATTACATTCTTATTGATTATATTTAATTATCTTAAATATTAATTACAGATTAATTTTACTTCATTCTACAATTAGATTATTAAAATTTTCCATGTTTGTCTATTTTTTCTTACTTGCTTTCCCAATATTTTTTTTAATAAAAATGTTAAAACTGATACAAAAAAAAAAACTGATAAATAAACTGATTTAATCCAACCATTGCAAAAGAAGTTTTAGTGTAAGTGATATATGATAAAAGAATCACAAACATACAATATAAGAAAGAGGATAAATTGTATGTTTCATTGAAAGAAATAATCATTATCTAAATTCAGTTTATTTGCATTGAGTGAAAATATCTTTTGAAAATGTTTAAAATCACTATTTTATCTATTTTAGCATTGTAACAGGTGGGTTGAAAAGTTCGTAGGCTGACACATAGATGGCGCTACTAGTATTAAAACCATGTGATTTTTAGTTAGCCCTAACCTTCAAAAGACACGTGTACAAATTTGACAGCTGTTGCACTATTAGCATGTGAGTTATAGCATTTTTAGTGAAGCAACTTTTGTTAGTTTGAAAAAAAATGGATAAAAAGAAATTTCGTGTGTTAATAAAGCATTGCTTTTTGGCGAAAAAAAAAATACTATTGAAGCCAAGGCTTGGCTAGATAAACATTATTCGAACTTTGCACCAGGAAAAATCAGCCGTACAGAAGTGGTTTGCTAAATTTAAACGAGGCGAAATGAGCAGCGAGGACGATGCACGCAGTGGACGCCCCAAAGAGGCTGTTACCGCCGAAAACATCAAAAAAAGTCCACAAAATGATAAAGTGAAGTTGATTGAGATAGCTGAGACCTTAAATCTATCAAAGGAACGTGTTGGACATATCGTGAATGAATATTTAGATATGCGAAAGCTCTGTTCAAAGTGGATGCCGCACGAGCTTACAATCGACCAAAAACAACAACGAATTGATGATTCTAAGCAGTGTTTGGAGCTGTTCAATCGTAATAAACCCGAATTTTTGCATCGATATGCGACAATGGATGAAACATGGCTCCATCATTTCACACCGGAGTCAATTGGCATTCAGCCGAGTGGACTGCACGTGATGAACACTAAAAATGCTATAAGTCACATTCTAGTAGTGCAACAGCTGTCAACTTTATACACGTGTCTCTTGAAGGTTAGGGTTAACTAAAAATCATATGGATTTATTACTAGTAGCGTCATATACGTGTCATAACAGATGGGCTGAAAAGTTCGTAGGCTAAGATTTTTAACAAATAAAATTCATATGTAAAACTTACTTCTGATTTTAGAATTTCATATTCTTCAGTATTTACATCCAAACCCTTTAAACTTAACTTATAATCAACAGCAATTTTTCCAACCTAAAATAAATTTTACATAAAGAAATTCAGATATTATTTTGAAGGATTAATTTTTAATGCAGATGTTTAGTTAGTTTTTTTATATACATGTAGATTCATCAAAAACTAATCTTATACTGAAATAAATTGCCAAAAACTTTAAATTATATAAAAATATGTTTTACAAATCTTTTATAATAATATTAAAACCCAACACACAATATAATATAGGTTTATGAAAATAGGCATATTTATTGCAATGAAATATAAAAGTGATTATAGATTGAAGAGCATGAGTGAAAGAATACTAATATGCAAAAATGTAATGGAACTCTGTTTACTCATGAATACATGCATGCACCTGATTGTACAGGTGATGTTATTTTGCAATATTATCTCTGTCTGCTGCACTTGTTTAGCAAGATAAGTAATTGTTGTGAAATAGGGATGAGGACAAAGCACACATGGTCAATTAATGACTGTGGTAACCTTGGTAGAAAGTAAAGACTTGTCAAGTTACAGCTGCAATACATAGTATTTTCTACTGAGACAGGCTTTTAATACTTTTATTCATAAATAGAATCCCAAAGATATAGATCATCTTTCTGAAGTATCTCGCTGTTTTCAGGATTGTCAGAATAACAATGAAGGATGTCCTGCTGCCATTTGAAATACTACCCCAAAACCATAATGCCCAAAGCTGGCTGTATATATACATTGAAAAGTACAGGGCAAAAGTTTTTTAAAGTCTCCTTCTTTCTAGGACCCAATCATCATTAACAACTCTTGCCAGTGTATTTAACTGCATTCCCTCAGATTATACATAAAATCACCGGACAGTTTTAACAATGTCTATGAATAATATAGAACACATAACATAAGACGTCTGGTGTAAAATCTACAGCCTAAGACTAAATATCTAAACGTATGCAAGTGACAGTTTTGAATTTGTTCAGTTGGCATGCTTGTTCTGTTTAAATGTTGAATCTGATCAGCTAAAACTAAACTCTTTTTACTATATTAAGTGTAAAGTAAAAGAAGTTATTTTACAGTTACCATCTTTCTAAATACATAATGTAAATTTTCAAATCATTCAAATCATTATGGTATCAAAACACTCTTGAAAATTGAAACAAGTTATACTAATAGAATACATCAACCATAGATATAAAAAAATGCATAAAAACAAATAATCATTTGAACAGAAATATATGAGAAAAACATAATACAATTACATTTATAAAAAGTTTAGAATTTAAACACTTACTGTCACCGCTGCACGACCAAATCGTAGGAAACCAATGGTGGACACTTCCCATCGATTTTTATGCAATGATACAGCAGTTAAACCAACAACACTTGTAGCAACAGTCCATCTTAATACTCTACGAAACATTTGTTCTAATCTGAAAATAAAGAAAACATCCAGATCACATTAAAAATAAATTTAAAAATTTCCAATCATACATGTAGAAAAAAAAAATTTTTTTTTTAATATTTCTTAAATAAGAGCACTTTTTAAAAAAAATGACAATTGCTGTTTGTTTGTTTCATTATTTACTAAAAGTAAAATTGTTTTATACAGAAATGAAATAAAAATGAATGCGATTTAAATCTTATTAAAAGATAAAAAGAATGAATATGAAACTCATATTTGAAAATTGCAAATGATCTTAGAAGTGAAAAACAAATATTTCAGCATTAATTTAGTCTAAATGAAATTTAGTGCATTGAATATGCATAATTAAAGAAAAGATAATTTGTTTTGAAAAATGAAATAAATTTGTTTTTGAAGACAACAAAATGAAAAAATTTAAAGTAAACTAAATGAATATAATTCATACTATAGAATAATAATTAAACACTATTTTTAAAAATTTGGTGGTCAGTGTAGCTCACAGACTGCAATTACATTATTTAAACTCAAAAACAAATTCCATATTCAAAAAGTTTAAATTGTTATAAAACTGATATATTCTAACATTGCGATACTAGATGGACAATGTATGAAAAATTGTCCATAATTTGTATATATATTTAGTTTAGATAACTTTTTTATCACATTTTTTGAATTGTAAGACACACATACGAAGGATTAGAAAAATAAATAACTTTAGTTTTTATTTAAAAAATAATTATATTATGATATAAAATAAGTATGAAATATATAGAAAGTTACAATCAAATGAAAAATGCCTTTTAAAGTACACACTATTAATTTTACCAATAATAATAATAAAATAAACTATCAAAATTTTTAAATAGAAGGGGACGTAAAATAACTAACAAAATTCTTAATTTAACAATATTTCTAAAATAAATAAAAAAAAAAAAATTACCGAAATTTAATGTATGGTATAGCCCAATTAACAGCTTTAAAGCAAATTTAATTCATCCCTCCGGTCAAATTTATACATAAACTTCCTCCACGATGACGATCTTATTTGTTACTTGTTTACTTGCCAGATTTCAGATAGTTTTTCAAAATGGAAAATAAAAAGTGTTTTTCCCTTTCTCTTTTTGCAGATTAATACGGAGATCTTTAGCTAATAATTGCTAGCCGAAAAAGTGAAATTACGAATAAAAAAATAATAATTATAATAATTTGTTTAATTAATTACTGAAAGAAAAATATTAAAAAAAAAAAAAGCGAGAGCCCAGAAGAAACGATGAGAGTTGTCAAAGTCAAGACAAGTCAAAGAGTTGTCAGAGAGACAAACGGACTCTCAATCCATGAGATGAAAATAAAATGCTCTAACCACTGCTCTAAGACAGATGCAATTTACGAAACACACACAATGATGACACAGCAAGCTCTTTCAGTTAATATGGAAATAGTGATCATAATGAGGCAAGTTTTAGATTTTCAGAATTTAAATAACTATTTTAAAAATAAAATTTTGAAGTTAGGGATGTCAAGAGCAAATCGGATGTTGTCATTTCTAAAAATAAAATTTTGGCATAATGGCTTATTACTCAAGCTCATACGACATGATTTTTCGGCTCAATTTATTAAAATTATTCACTCGTATCTCACTTTGCGTAATTTCAGAGTGCGAGTGGGAGGGATCATTTCTAGCGATCATCCAATCAGGAGCGGGGTTCCACAGGGTTCATTGCTCGGCCCCAGATTGTTTCTAATCTCTGTGAACGACATATCTAATCCAGAGTTCTGTAAACTGGCTGTGTTCGCAGATGACACAGCTGTAATTGTACAGCACAAAACACCAAATTCCGTCGTTGCTTTTTACTTAATAACTACATTCCTCGCTTGGAAAGTTGGTTGACCACCTGGAAAATTAAAGTTAATCCTACCAAAAGTGCGTGCCTCTTGTTTTACGTAAAAAGAACATTGGTTCTCTTTAAATGCCACCTTTTCGGCCAACCAATCCCCTGGGTTATTGAATACAAGTACCTGGGGTTAGTTTTTGACTCAAAATTAACCTTTAATACCCATTTTAACAAAGTAGTTGCAAAAGCAACTGCTGCTAGCTTTTAAGTTTAAAAGCCTAATAGCAGGCTAAAGATCAGACAGATAATAAGCAGGCTAAAGATCAGACACAAAGTTTTTGCTCTATAAAATCAATCCTTCGATCAATTCTCTTATACGGATGTCCTATTTGGGCGTCCTCCTCAACCGCAATTCTCAAGAAGCTGCAAGTTTTTCAAAATAAACAGATAGCTATGATAGTTAATGCTCCATGGTTTGTTAGAAGGAAGCAACTCCACAGAGACCTTGATCTTGATCCTATTATGGATTATATTTTCAAAATTTCTAAATCTTTTCACTCTAAATGCCCTCAGATCCGAAACGAAGCGATCAGACAGATACCTGTATACCCCCTCCAGGTGTGGCTAGCTCAAAAGACCCAGGGCTATCTATGATACGCACTGGGAATCTTTCCGGCATTGAAGAAACGTTGTGGAATTTATTCCGCAACGGTTGATTCTACCGCTGTGGCTGGTGTCTAGCTACTGCGATCAATTCAAGTGAATTTGAGCTTCAATTTTTGACATTTGAATCTTAATTATTTGCTACGATGTGCACCTTAATTTTGAACATGGCTATCTGATCTTTAAATTTTAAATAGTTTTAGTTTTAAATGGTTCATTAACTTGTTTTAAGAAACTTTTAGTTTTCTCCCTAATTGTTTGTTTACTTTTAACTTTTAACTCAATAGTCTATTTTAACAGCTTTCCGGCTGAATTATTTGCAATCATTAATTATCCTTTTTTTTTTTATTGTTTAAATTCTTTAACTTTTACTTTAATTTTGTTTTGAATTATTTTAAATATTTTTTTAAAAATATTAAAATTTTCTGTCTTTTAAAAATTTAAATGCTTAATTCAACAGCTATTTAGTACTGCTCTGGCCTCTTCTTAAATTTCAAGTACTTATAGTGCTATTTTAACTTTTAAAGAAATAAAAATAAAATAAAAATGTATTTTCCTGATTTTGGTTGGGTTTTTGCAAAGTGCATCAACTTGTCTGATGGCGCCATCTACCGGCGAACGGACAATCCGCCATTGACGAATTATTTTGTATGTTGCTTACGTTTTCTGTTTAACTAATTTGTATCTCTTGTAATTTTTATGTACTTTTGTTTCTTTTTAATTTTTAAATTTTAATTGCTCTATTTTATTTTTTTAGCTTAAAATTTTTAATTTTAACTTCAACTTTTTTTATTTGTGGACATCGACAACGGACTCATAATTGTACCATTATCGTTTGGACTTTGAGCTTGGACGTGTTTTTTTCCTCTCCTTCAATTCTGTTTGTTTTCTAATGTTTCACCTCATTGGTATGTGATTTTTTCCTCTCTTATTCTGTCTTAATCTCTTTATTACCTTTCTCTATTTGATTTCTTTGATTCTATGTTATTACTTTGTTGTATAAAATGAGTAGCTAAATTCTAAAATTCTTTTTAGAACTTTTTAGCTAAATTCTAGAATTCTTTTTTTTTTTCTTCTGTATTTTACTGTGTAGGCGCAGAATTGTTCGGGCTTTTTTTAGCTACAAGCGTTTCTCACTGCCTTTACTCAGTAAAGTGCATATTTATTTTCTGTTTTAGACAGTAGTTTTTAAATATTTGGTTTTGTTTATTTTATTCTATTAGGGCTGTTGTCGAAGGAGTTTCGCTCTCCTCAAACAACACAACCATGTCTCTCTCCCTGCTGACCACTCAACCAGTATGCTTCATTTGATTGACGTTAATACTAACCCGACAGCGTTTAACTTTATTCAAGAAATTGATCAACTTAATATTAGCATTAACAATTTTTCATCATTCATTGAGTGCGAAAGCCTCAATTATCATCTGAACAACATTGAAAATTGCTTAAAAATTGAACCTCAAATACCTAATTTAGATCTTTTATACAACTTACGCTTTCTAATATTACCAATAAAAACTTAAGGAAGCAAATGAGTCTCATCTTGCTGAAACTCAATGATTCAAACAACTCAGTAACTACTCCTACTAAAAAGAAAAAAAACTTAAGGTCACACAAAAGCAAATAAAAAAATTTAGCTAAACGGCCTAATACCAGTGATCCCACTGCTATCAAGTTATCTTCCAAATTTGCTTGCCTTAACCCCGATGAAAGTCTTGGTCCTAGTGATGCAGACGACATATCTCCTGCTAAAATTGAAGACATTTCAAAAAATGTTGATAAATTACATCTGGACGAAAAACAGTATGGACACAGATCTCACTAATGACCAGAATATTGCTTCTTCTTGTCCTGCACCCCATACTACTAAATATGTTCCTCCAATTATAATTGACAACATACAAAATTCTACTGAAATTCTTAAGAACTTCAACCAGATTACAAATTCAAAGATTGAAGGACGCCTTTCTGGAGGCAAATTAAAAGTTTTTCCAACCACACCTGATGACTACAGATCCATACGGAAGCAAATTGATCCCCCTGAAACTTAAAAGTCATACATTTGAAGAGCCCCAAGAAAAACAATTTAAAGTTGTAATTCGCGGACTGCCTTCAGATCTCCCAATTGATGTCATCATGCAGGAGCTCCAAATTCTCAACTTTCATCCTGAATTCATCACTCCACTTCGTAATCGTGCTGGCACCGGCAATCTACCTCTATACCTAATAGTTCTACCAAAAATGAACAAAACAAAGAATTTTCGACCTATCCACCTTATATTACTTTAGGGGTCAAAGTTGAACCACTCAGAAGAAAATCAGGACCCAGCCAATGCTATAAATGTCAAGAATTCTATCATCATAGCAAATTCTGTACAAGAGACCCTCGATGCCTCAAATGTACTGGACCTCATGCCACCAAAGAATGCACCAAAAGGCCAGATGAAGCTCCCAAATGCGCCCTTTGCTCTGGAGAACGTACTGCAAATTTCTCATGTTGTCCTAAAAACCCTGCTAATTTCACTCCTGCTCCTCCCCCGAAGGTCAACGCTTCGACGGAGAGACTTAAAAAACAAGCACAACAAATGAAAGCCTGAGAACTCCAACCAATTGTCTCTTCCCGCTCATCAGAAGGCTTCTCCAACTCTTCCTCCTTCTTCAGATGGCTTTCCAACTCTTCCTACCCAGACCTCTCACCATAGTACTTCTTCCAATACTCTGCAGGCTTCCACGGAAACGCCTCCAATTCCACTCATTCTTCAACAATTAGTTGGGATACTTTCAAATCTTTTGTTTTAATAAATGCTCTTCAAAATCAACCAGTCAATAACATTCAATAGATCGACCAATAATTCTATCTTATGCGTGACATGGAACTCCAATAGTTTTAAAGGAAAAATTAATGAATTACAAAATTTTATATCTGAAAATAAACCTCATGTAATTGCTCTCCAAGAAACACATCTTCGGCCAGGCGATTCCTTCAAAATTCCAAATTATATCATATATCACTCCGATCGTCTTACCCACAGAGGAGGAGGCACGGCTATCTGCATTCATAAAAATATTAATCATCATCAAATTCATTTTACTACAACTAGCTTTGAAAACTCTGCTATCGTTATTAATCTCAAGAATAACCTAAAAATTACTGTTGCTAGCATTTACCGCCCTCAATTGTAGATTCCTCACACAAGAACTTGATACAATAGTGAACTCCAATCAACAAGTACTTCTACTTGGTGACTTCAATTCAAGCATCCTGCATGGAATAATGGACGCAGCAATATAAATGGTTCTATTCTCTTCGATTGGACAAATCTTAATGCATTCAATGTTATTGCTCCTAATGATCCCACATATTTCTGCCTTCACAATCCTTGCAATAGTACTCTTGACATCGCACTTCTTAAAAATTTAAACGCCGGGCCTGCTTCTTCTATCAACGATCTTTCCAGTGATCATAACCCTGTGATAGTTGAAGTCTCTCATAATTCATTTACGCCCTTCTTCAATAGCATAATCACAACTACCAATTGGAATATTTTTACTAAAATTCTCTCTCAAAGCATTCCTGGTAATCCAGTCATCTCCAATATTCAAGATATTGACAAAATAATTGATAAATTTAACTATGCTGTTACTTCTGCTATCAACCTTGCTAACAAATCTAAAGAACTCAGTACACCACACCAAAAACTTGCTACTGAAATCACCTCTAAAATTGCGGAAAAAAACAGAATTCGTAAATTATGGCAAGATACCAGGTTTCCTCCGTTCAAGCATTCCGTCAACAAGCTTCAAAAGAAATAAAGCAAATGATTCACAAATTAACAAATGACAGATAGAATGAATTTTTATTAGGCCTAAATCCAGAAGATAATTCTCTCTTCAAAATTAACAAACATTTTACCAAAAATATCCCAAAATTCCTCCACTGGTTGGATCCACAGGTCTTATATTCTCATCTTCTGATAAAGCGAACTCTTTTGCTGAAAACCTTGAACTCTCCTTTCAAGAAAACACTGAACCTTGCGATTACTCACAAATTGAGCATGTTGAAGATACAGTAACTTCTTTTCTAGCTGATCATCAAAATTATCATAACAATATTTTTTTTCTCCATCTGACATAGTTAACTTAATCAAGAATCTCAACATTCGGAAATCTTCTGGACCTGACAACATTCAAATAAAGCCTTAATGTGTCTTCCCTTAATGCCATTACTCATCTTGCAAAAATCTACAACAGCTGTACTAAATATCACTACTTCCCTCCTATCTGGAAAAAAAGCAAATATCATCATGTTCCCTAAACCTGGCCAAGATAGGAAATTTCCTCAAAATTATCGGCCCCTCAGTCTCCTTAGCTGTGTAGGAAAATTTTACGAAAAACTCTTAGTGAGACATATTACTTCTTTTTGCGATAAAAATTCCATAATTCCAGCAGAACAATTTGGATTCCGTCAACATCACTCAACTTGTCATCAACTTCTACGTGTCACCAATATCATCACTGAAGGATATAACTATAAATTTTTTTACAGGAGGTGTCTTTCTAGATGTCAAAAAGCTTTCGATCGACTGTGGCACAATGGACTGATCTACAAAATGATCAAACTTCAATTTCCAACTTGGATCACACTTATCATTAAAAATTATCTTAAAAATAGAACCTTTCAAGTTCGACTTCATATGGAATTCTCCAAAATTGGTCGTATTTGTGCTGGTGCACCTCAAGGAAGCGTGCTAAGTCCTATTCTCTACAATATCTATACCTACGACTTTCCTCAGTGCACTAACATTTCCATTTGCCTACTTGCTGACGATTCTGCTGCTCTTGCCCAAGGGGCTTCTATTCTTTATGTCATCAATACTCTTCAAAATTTTCTGAATATCCAAGAGGATTGGCTAACTAAATGGCGCATCGCAATTAATGTCTCTAAATCTCAAGCTATCATTTTCCGAAAAGGACACGCCAGACAACCATATATTAATCTCTCCCTTTTTGATCAACAAATTGAATGGGCGACTAATATTAAATATCTCGGCTTAATTATAGACAATAAACTTACGTTTCGAGCTCATATTCAAAAAATCAAAGAAAAATGTTGGAAAAATTTTATCTCACTCTACCACTCATTAATAAATTTTCTAAATTAACTTTGTCAAACAAACTTCTTCTCTACAAACAAGTTCTCAGGCCTATCCTTACCTATGCTGCCCCAATCTGGGGTCTAGCTGCACAATCTAACAAGAAATCTGTACAAATTATTCAAAACAAACTTCTTCGTATTATCACTGGTGCACCCTGGTTTGTCCGCAACTCTACAATTCATCAAGATTTAAAAATTGATTCTATTGACAACTATATTACTAAACTTTCTAGAAATTTCTTCAATACCATTGCTACTCACGAAAATCCTCTCATCAAGACACAAACTATATTTACGCAATTGAATGGAAAATACAAGTATCCTTTCTCTACTTCTAAATGGAATCGAAGCCTCAAACCGCCATAATTTCCTGCTCTCTTATCGCTTTTTAGTTATTTTACTTCAACGCATATTTACTGATCATAAATTTCTTGTTACGTTTCCATCACCGATGATTTACATTTTCTTACTTTCTTCTTTTTTTCTCTCAAATCATACGATTACTATTATCTATTTATCATGACTTTTTTTTTCCTACTGCCTTCACATACCATTGAGTAGATGAACGCTTCGCGTTCAAGCACTCGACATCTTTATTCAACAATGATGAATTGTACCGATAACTTTAGCCTTTTCGATCTCTTTCTTTAATTGTTCTCAAGCAAGAGATGTCCTAAGCTATTTTTTCTCCCTAATTTGACCTTTGCTCCTTCTATTTTATTATTATTTTTTTTTTTTATTACATGCAAATGATTTCATCAACATCTACACTTTTGAAATTTTTGTTATTTTTCATTTTATAATTTTATTAAATAAATAAATCTTTTTTTTTTGAAACAGGGCATTTAATTATCTATTTTTCTTATTAACTCAAAGGGCATGTGACCACCACTATGTTTCAAGTGAAGGAGCTAGTGGCCGTTACGCGGGCAAGGATCTCCGTGTAAATCTACAATAAGAAGCAAGAGATGTTTTTCTTAATTTTAAATATTTTTTATTTTCTTTCATTTTTATTCAATTATTTAAGCTACTTCATTTTATGCAAATGTTTTAACTAATTTAAGATGTGGAGGTTTTGTGGTTCTTAAAACCACCTTGGAACTCTGTAACCGGTACGCCCGTTGCCCGTTGTCCCCGTTTCTAGAAAACAAAATTTAATAAGTAATCATTCTTAAAATTTTAATTTCTAAAGTTTGAATACCAGTGGAGTCCAATATCGGACCTGCAAAAGTTATAATGAGACGCATACAATAAATCTAAATAATTAGTTTATTATCTAAAGAGATTAAGGAATTTCTATTAATAAATGGATATAGCAAGGAGAAGACAGTTGTTAAATTTACGTTTAATGCCATTGATGTGAGAATTATTTGTTAGTATTTCATCTAAAATAACAATTAGATATTTAGCTTCATTAGCACAGTTAATGGAGTCGGATAGCTGAGTGCTCGGTGCTCCGTTGCCCGGTGTCACAGGTTCCGGCTTCGAGACCCGGCGGTGACATGGATGTTTGTAGTGGCTCGTAATCCCCTTTAAACTGTCCTGATATGTTATGATTGTAGAACAATCTTAAGGGGGTCGGCGTAGGGTTGACAACCCTACCCCATAATAAATAAATAAATAAATAAAAACCACCTATGGTCTCAAAAACTGCCAATAAGCAGACGGCCATGGTTCAACATGAATTGTAGCTCGGGGAGAGTTTTATATGGCGTAACACTAAATTTTTATACAAGTATTTCAGCAATAATTAGAAAAATCTAAATAAATAAGGATTATAATAAAAAAAATGTATGCAATAATTTAAGAACTGAATTTTTTTTATCTTAAAATTGTTAAAAAGTACACTTTTCTAGCCTTGTATATAGACTTATAATTTTTATGTTATATTAGAATGCTTCTTTAATTTAATCTTAATTAATACTTCTTTAATAAATCTAATAGATTAATTTTTAAAGTAGTAAATTAAATTTTGAAATTGTCATTCAAATATTTAAGAAAAAAGGTAATTTTTATTATTTAGCAATAATTAAGAAAAGCCACATCGGCCCACTATGGGGCTGTTACGCCAGTGAAGAAGAAGTACAATTAATAGGTGGAATATAAAATAGTTACATTAGGAATATCAGCCTATTTTGTGGTCACTAGACAGCTTCAGTTTTATGAACATTAATATTAATTTACCACCTAAAAAACGAAGCTTCAAGAGAGTGAATCTATAGCTGAAATGTGTTTGTAAGAGAATTAATGTTAGATGATTGTGTTGCAATTGCAGTGTCATTGTCCTACAAACTGATAGTCACAGGATTTACTATTGGAATATTAATAATAAAAATATTAAATAAAATTGGTCCAATGAGAGAGCCTTGCTGTACGCCTGAGTTCATGTGTCTAATAGTAGAGAGGTGTTTACTCATGCCATGAAATATCTCTGTATGAACGAGATGAATTAAGTAAATAGGCAAGCGATAACCATAAAGTTTGCAAATAATATCATCAGTCTAGACCAGGGGTCTCCAAACTACGGCACGCGGGCCAAATCCGGCCCGCCAGTGTCATCAATCCGTCCCGCGACAGTGAATAACTTATTGTTGCTGTAATAAGTTGGATAAAAAAATACAGAATGATAATAACTTGGTTTTATTTACTTTCTAGGTAAAGCTTAATGACAAGCATAATACGCAGAAAATTTAACTTAAGCATATCAACTAACTGGAAATCATAGATAACGGCAGAAAAATTAAAAGGTTTTGGCCCTTGGTACTTACTGAGAAAACAGTAAGGCTTAAGGCTGAAAGGTTTGGAAACCCCTGGTCTAGACCATATAAAAAGCCTTGGCAATATCGAGAAAGATGACTCCAGTAAAGTAATTTTTTTTGACAAGATTTTCAGAGTTAATTTCCTTTAATCAGATCAATTCCGTTCATTTTTTAAGATTAATGAATTAAGTTAGTTTACTGGTTAGTTAGTTTAGTTAAGTGAGTAAAAGGGTAATTAATCTATAATTAGAGAGGTTTTACCAGGTTTAAAGTAGGGAGAATAATAGTAATTTTCCATGATTGAGGAAACTAAAAATAGCATCAATTACTCTATCATTTCGATAGATTATTTTAAAATGTAAATTTTAAACATTTTGTTAATAATATTAACCCGCCAGGGCTCTTTTAATCTTAAATTTAAAGATATAATCGTAAATACAGGAGATCCTGGTGTGGAGGATCTTATTTTGATTAGGAGTAATTGAATTTTAGATATAGTAAATATTGTATTTTCTGCCAGATTGTCAATTTGGAACTGATCATGGATGCTATTTAGAAGAAATTCAGCTTTCTTATCATTAGTAGCTTCCAAAAGGTTAAAATCTTTAAGGTTGCTAATTTTGTGACTTTTGTTTTTCAGTTGCCCAACAGCCTTCCAGATAGAGCCATTATAGTTACAGACCCTTGATACAGATAGTATCAAGGGATTCAGTGATACAGATGAGTCCAAGAGTTTTGTGTAAAGATAGAAATTTCCCTACTAAGCTTGATTTACCTGCTTGTTAGTCTATATCATATTGTCTATTGTAGTCACATTTTGAAAATGCTTTTCTAGAGAGTTGCTAACACTTACGCTGTTGCGTTCAGTAAATAGTTTTTTGAATAAAAAGCGTTTATCTTTATTATTAACAGGTTTAGAGGAGATCGTATAGGCAGAATAAAAGGCAAAGGAAGTAGAAAGATCCAGTAAAGAATAAATTTTAGACGTCTTCAAAATGTTAAATAACTTTAAGTCCCTGGACAGGAAGAACTGCCAGCAGAATTGTATAAGTACGGAAGAGAAAAGATTACTTGAGGAAATTGATAATCTACTACAAGAGATATGGAATAGGGCAGAGATGTCAAAAGATTGGCGTACTGCAATAGCAGGAAAAGGTCCTTTATGAAGAGATTCAAATATTTTCTTTACACACGGTATTTTGTGATAAATGCATGTGAACGTGAAACTAAATCCTTATGGAAAATTAATTTCGGTTTTTTTTACATTCACTTTTAAATGGTTTTAATTTTTCCATTTGTTTTCGCTAATAAATCTACCTAGTTCTAATTTGATTTTTGATTCTTGAAAGAATTCTCCTAGTAGGTTCAGTGATTGGTCATAAAACCATTTCTGCAACTGAGCAATTGATATCATCACGTAGAAATGTACGATTATCAAGGAGTATAGTTAGTAAAGTTGCATCCCATTTGACTGGACTGTGAGCTCTAACTGTTTATCTATTTGTTGCAATTAGAAATTCATCCTGAAGAAGACTCTTGGGAAACGGTATTGATGACAGAATTGAATGTTTTAGATATATCTTAGATGCAACTGAGGCCAAAATAACCTTGTGTTCATCTTTAAAAGATTCAAAAAAGGTATTTAATGATGAAAATGGAGTAACTGTTTGTTTTGAAAAGGCAAATCCTCAAAATGAAATGGGACTTTCAAAATCTTAATAAATGGTTGTAAATTGGAGATTAAATTAGGAAGACGGATATTATAGAAAATTTGTAAAATAGATAATAAGGTTTTTAATAATAAATTTTTTTCTAGAAGATTTGTAAAATAAATCTGAAGAAAAAAAAAAGGGTGTTTCTACCTTGGGGAGATATTTCCAGAGCTAAGATAAATAGAGAGATGAGAAGATAAATAAAAGGAAATTTGTTTGAGATAAAAGCCCTCTTAGCAGCAAAAAAATGTTTCTGAAACAGCGGAAGTTACCAGCTTCTTCGCCTAAAATGGGGATCAGAACCCTTACTGAAAGATCTGTCGCAAAACGTAAAACTAAATGATATAATGTTTACAATTTGCATGTCACTATGGTTAGAACAGATAAAAATAGAAGACCTATATTCGAATTAGCTTCGTATAGTGAAATTTGTAATTTGAAAGAGATACCAGGTCCAAGAACTACAAGAATTAATTGTAATTGCTTTGATTGAATAATTGAACTTTTGAATAGCTTTTTTAGATATAGGAAGTGCTGTTTGAAAGCGAAGTTATGAGAAAAATAATGCTAAAATAACGAGTGTGTTTCTCCAATGGTATTTTGATATTGTGAATTTGCAAATGTTGAGTTGGTATTTTTATTTGAAAAATTTATTGCTTTACATTGAGTTAACGGGGAAATTTCCATGTTTTGCACCATTGAATAATTTCATGAAGAGTATTTTAAAGAGAGCTTTATCCAGATTTTTATCACTGGTCAATTAAATAATATCGTCTGCATATAATATGCATTCAGTATGAGAGATGTCAAAAATGTTCACATAGTGAAGGGGAAAGCACTTAGAACACAGCCTTGTTGAACGCCAAGTGAAAAATAATTTAATTGAAACAAAGTATTTCCATTTGAGATAAAAATTCCTCTTAAAAATCCATTTTGCAGCGGTCCGTTTTATAATAATATATAAAATTTCATATATTAAACCACCTCACCAAATGGAATCATAGGTCAAAGAAATTTCTAATTTAAGAAATTTGAAACAATTCTTTGAATTTTTTTGCTTCGACTATCTTGTGATATAGTGACAAAGAGTGCATACAATCCTTCAAAGCCAGAAAGTTGAAATGATAATGATTTTGTACAGTACATCAATTGTGATGGCCTGTATTTCATTTTCTGAGTGGGGAAGATTAATAGTATTTAAAGGATTAATTGAATCAACAGCTATTAAAAGTTTTTCTCTTCACGTGTTGTTAGATCGATTTATTCTGTAGATTAATTTACCTGATAAGTGGAACTGATCGAAATTTAGAATGTTTCTTCATTATAAAAGCTTTGAGTAAAACAGAAATGGAATACAGCATGAGAACAAAAATTAAGAGGAAAATCAGAATAAAATAAAAAATAAATCAAAAATAAGAGCCTAATTACTTATTTAATGCTCTTAATTTATTGTTATGCCATATGATTTGTAGAGAGAAATTGGGACGCAGTATCATGTTCTGCCACTGTACTATCAAAATATTGTAAGACCTTAAAGTCCATTTTTTTCATTATTTCTTGTTATATTTAAACGAAATTATTAGAGATTTATTTATTGAGTAGAGTTTAAGTATCGATTGGCTGAAGGAGATAAAAGATGCTATCATATTTTTTGAGGCAGCTTTAATTGAGTATTGAAAAAAAAAAAAAAACTGCACATGACAGATTTCTTTGACCAATTCTTGGTTTTCCAAAGCTTGCTATTGGAATAATTTAGTTATTTCATCTTTTGTAAAGTAATTGGAGAATAATGTAGTGCCATATTTGAGTTTAAATTAAAATGAGTCCTCCTTTGGTGTGTCATATAGTCTCCATTTTATAAAAGACGGACGGATGAAGGTTTTGAATTTCAGAAAATTTTTTCGGTTTTGAGTTTAAAACTGTTGTTGTCCATGACCTTATGTTCCTCAATTAGCATATTTAAGAACTTGGGCTGAATAAGAGGTTGTAGAATGTTGAGGACTGTAGAATTCACAGGCAACGGTATTTTTACAATTTGACTTTTGTGTATATAAGAAACAATTTTGACACTGGCAGGGTTTATTGAAATATAAAGAGAATTTTTTGTCGCGTAAGCCATAATCAGGCTTGTTTTGGTAAATTGTCCCTAAAATAGTTATTAAGACGTGTGAATAAATTGGGCGTCTATTTTTCTGAAAATCTGCGGAATTTGTGAATGTAAAAGCTATTCTTTGTTCCAGTTCTTTTGCTAATTTTTCTACTGATATATCAGTGGAAATATTATGAAGTAAAAAAGCGTTTTGATTTTTTTTTCTGGGTAAAGGAATGCTGAAATTGGAATGCTCATGATAGTTTTCATATTTGCCAGTTCCTACCTTGTCGGATGATTCGTATATATTCGATGTATTTTAAAGTAGTAAACTTATAAGATATGTTATCTTTCAGTACTTTAGGATGGGCTCTGGGCATTATTCTATTGGGAATTTCGATTACGATAATGAAAGATATTGCGTTATGATTGAATGAGATTTATAGGTCTGTTAGAATATCACAATTAACTTTAAACTATATATAGTTAGTTAGCTTTAAACTATAAATCATTAAAATAAACGATGAGCTTCATTAGATCTGTATTCCATTAAATTGAAATTCAAAGCCGTGTCAGCCACATTAATTTTGTAACTACATCCCTAATCAAATTGTAGAACCTCCTTAATCTATATTGAACGATAAATAAAAACTAACATATTGTCAGAAATTAGAGTAAAATTAAAAAGTAAATATATGTATTACTTAAGATGAAGACTAAAACGAAACAAATAAAAAGAACCGTAGAAAAAATTATATTATCAGAAAAATTTAAAGCATTAACAAATGGACAAATTGAGATATTAGTCAAGCTCGCTTTTATTAACTGCCTTCATACTGACACAAATTCAACATAAAAAAGTATGTTCCATTTCTATGAATAGCAAAAAAGAAAATAAAGAAAAAAATATCATGATTTTTTTATATCAGTTATTGATTATTAATGTAATTTTTCATCCGATGAAATCGAAATAGCACACACTTCAGTATTTGGAGAACCATACGTCTAGAAAATATAATAATAATAAAACAAATATTTAAAGCATATTTTCTCAATTATTGCTTATATGTTTTTCACCATTTAATAGTGTTTTTCTTTTGTAGATTTATAATTTCTTTGTCCGGGGCCTCGCCTGTCTGAGGTCGGATAAGAAAAGGGGCCTGAATGGCCGAGTGGCTAGCGCTCTGGTCTCGATACCACAGGTTTCGGGTTCGTGTCTCGGCGGTGCCATGGATGTGTGTACTGGTTCAGAATCCACTTTAAACCGTAGGTCCCGGTCTAATATGATCGTAGAGCGTTGCTGGGTATTGTTACTCCGCGTCCGTGGCTTATCTTCAAGTTACACGGGCCCCCTGGGTAATGCAAAGTGAGTAACGTCTGTGCAGCGTTTGCCTTAAGGCATCCAAGACATCCATGTCTAAGTGTTTGCCAGCTGCATTGGAAAAAAAAAAATTTCTTTGTCAGTTGATTAATTATTAAAAACTGAAAATTGAGAAGAAACTTTTTCCTATTTAAAAATCTTTTAAAATTTTTAAACTTTATTTCATTAGTTCTATAAGTTAACAATAGACTGCTATTATTAACAGAATGAATACTTTAACAGGTGAAACGTAGAATTAATGCAATAATCTAAGGCGTGTGGCGGTTTTTTTCATTCATCTATTGGAAATCGAAATAGTTTATGCAAGTAGTTTCATTTCCCGTCGCGTTTCTCTATATTAACCTCATTGATGAAATAATAAACATCTGGAGCGCAACAATTCAATGTACAGACACCAATCTTCAATGTCATCCATCCGTAACGAATGTTTGCAAATGTGGTAGTAGGCTATTATGACATCGGCAGCTGTTTCTTAATAATCGTGACCGTTACTCGTTATCTTATTTTTACGTGTTTGTTATCTGTCCTAAAAATTCGGAATTTTGTTTGAGTTCCTCTGTTTACATTTGATGTCATCACTTTGGGAAAAAAATCATAAGTTTTATGTGTTTGTTAACGAAATTTTATTTAGTAAACAAGAGTAATGAAAATATTAAATAATGGCTTGTGCTCCAAATTCAAACATTTCTCGACGAAATCCGCAAGATGATTATGAATTGGTGCAGCGAGTTGGTAGTGGGACTTACGGCGATGTTTACAAGGTATGTGATAATTCTTACTAGTATTTATTAAAAGTATATGTATAAACATGCTTACACTGATATTAGATTTAACACTTTTATTAAAAATATTATGTTGTTCCATCATGCTACATCACTAGTTGAAATTTTCTTTCTTTTAAATGTTGAAGCGATTTGTTGTTGATTTTTTAAGTTACTTATACAAAAGTGCATGGATTTTCACTGTTTTAAATTCATTTCGAAATCATCCCTTTGTATATATATTTATTTTTAAAGTGATCTGAATTTGACTTGGCTTAACTTTGAAGTTTGTACTCATCAAGGCTTTTTTTATCTCTTATCCAGTTAAAGTGAATTTTAAGGAAATTAAATTTATTTAATAAAACAAAAATTCCATTTTGATATGTTATAGTTGAAAGGAAGTATGAAATTCAAAGTAATATTTTCATGTTTTTTTTTAAAATTGTGAGATTCAGTTTTATTAACAGAGATGTTTTCATCGTGATATTTATCCATTATTTCCAAGAATTATATATGAAGTGATTCCTAAAATTTAGTTTGCTTTTATTTGGGATTTTTAAAATGTTTCATTTACAAAGTGTTGTTAAATTTAGTACCATGAAAGAACATATAGTTATACATTAAAATTTTCATGAGCAATGGTTTATCAAAAATATAATTGATATTTTTAAGAGTTAAATGTAGACTTTTAAATTTCTTAATGCAATTATTATAGTAAGAAAGTTGGCATAAAACAAAAAATTTAAAAATATTGGTCTTATTTTTGTAAATGTTATACAGCATATATTTATTGTGTATTTATTTCACAAATTTCTTTTTATGTACACAAATTAATCTAACATTTTTTTGCTTTCCTCTAGCATTAATTATTAATAATAATTATTATCTAGCATTAATTATAAGTATTAATTATCTGTATTATTGTTCCTAAATGAATGTACTTTCATATCAGAGCAAATAAATATTATGTTTTTATATTTTAATATTACAATAACTATTCAAAACTAATTGAGAAATAAAAATTGAGTTTCATTGTTTGTCTTATATAAAAGGAAGTTCATGAATGCTTTCTTTTTTATATGATCTCACCATTTGATAATGAATGCTGTTTTAGTTTTTAACTACTGTAATTTGCATATTTTTGAGCTGTGCATTTAATCCACATAGGCATATAACCTTGAGAATAATTTTGAGCTTAATGATTCTCATCCATGACATGCATGTATTGATTTTTGTTTTTATAGCTATGGCATAAAATAACCAAAATGCTTATCAGGTTTAAAGAGCATTTTCAATGCCATAAGAATAAAAAGGAACTTGCCAGTGATTGATCGCTTATAACCTCAACCCATATAGTTATCAATGATTGATTCATCATATTAACTTTTTCTGCCTGATTGACATTTGAAATTTTCTGCCTTGGTTGACATTCATCCTGAATCACAGTTCATTAATTTTACTATAAAGGCTTTTTAATTCTATCTATTATTTTACTCTAGTCCTTTTTCATCTGTTAGTACACACAATGTATTTTGCGTGTTACATTTTGTTTATTTTTGTAAATGTACAGCCTCTTTGATCATCCACAACTTTTATAAGCTTTTTTTCTTTATATTTTATAGTTTTTTTTCTTTCATATAATGTTCTGTTATATATTTTCAGCAAGAAGCAATTATTATGTAGTGCTTTTATATAGTTATTTATAAAACTCTGTAAAAAAAAAAAAATGTCCTCAAATTTTAAACATTGGTCTAGAATTTGCACCAATAAGTTTTGAGAGTTCTTTTAATGTATAATTTTATATTATATCTTGAAAATTGTGGGCCATTTTTTGACAAACATGCCATTACATATTTTTAAACAATCATTATAATATTAAATTTTTAAGTTTGCTTTTATAATAGCAGTTTAAAAAATGATAGTAGTATTACATTGTTGTTATATTTTTAAAGTTATTGGTCTAGAATATGTTTTATAAAAACATTCAGGCAAATGTGTCAACCTTATTTATTTGTGAACCTTATCTATCTATCTATTTGTAAATACAGTCATTGTCATTTAGGATATAATAGTAAAAACATCAGTAAAATATAAATATAATTGATTTAGTCTATGTAACAAGACAAAAAATTTGACTATTGCATCATATACAATAATTTGACTAATTAGCATGGCAAATGAACTGTAGTTTTAAGGCTTTTTCAAATACAAACTCTTTTCCCCCGTCTTAGTTTTCCCTCTCAGATGACAAGTGAAGCAAGCAATTTCATTGTATGACATCACTTGAAACACATATTTTAGTCACTCGTATTTGTGCTGCCCTAAAATGAGTGGCAGATATGAATGGTGTAATATAGATATTACATGTAAGCAATATCATAAATCAATTGTTTGCTGACAAGCTTTATTTGGTCAGTGTTTTACATCATAAAATTTATTCAATGTAATTAGGTTTTTATGTTGCCCATCTGCTATATTTAGATGAAATTCTCATTTGATTCTAGAGGTTTTTGTTACATTCATCAGAAGTAACAGTAAAGCATGAATATTCAATGTAAATAAGGCCTTTATGTTTTTCATCTACTATATTTAGACTAGGGAATTTTTATTTGGTTCTAGAGGCATTCATTGCATATATTCAATATATACTACATCTATATAAATTTTTTATATAACTTGAAATTTTCATGTTTCATTTTAATTTTAGATTGTTAATAAATTGTTTTTTATTGTTTGATTTAACATTTATTATATAACATAATAATTAAAAGATATTTAATTCTTTTAAAAATTTTATTGGAATATTAGATAATTTTTGCAAAATTTCTTAAATTTTTTTTTTTTTTTTGCAAAATTTTTTGAAATACTTTTTTCATTAATGAGATTTATTTAAAATGTACAAGGTTCAGAAAAGATAATTTATTTTTATTTTTATTGTAATTATATTTTTTTCAGTTATATATTTTTTTTAGTAAAAAAAAGTACCTTTATGCATTATCTATCATATAAATTAATGAAAAATAAAAATTATGGTAAATTTTTTATTCCATTTTCAGTCATTCTCTGTGCATGATGTAAATTAGAAAAAGACATTTCGATGCAGTGACACTGTCAATTTTCTCCATAGTACAAATTTAATAACAATATTTTTGATATATTTGGTTTTTTATTGATTTGAATGTAATGAAATTTATAAAAACATTAAGCTTTTCAAATTAATCTCAAAAGAAAACAACAGACATAATGAAATATGTCTGTTGTTTTTAACTGTTGGAAAAATCTAAACATAAAATGTTAAATATAATTAATTTAAAAAAATATTAATTACTTAATTTTTATTAGGCAATACGGGTTAAAGATGGGATGTTTTCAGCTGTCAAGATAATAAAGCTTGAGCCAGGTAAATATTTTGAGTATCTTTTATAATTCATTTATATTTTTCCATAAAATTCATCCTGACATATTTCGGAAGTGTCAGCAAAATAAGTTTTGATTAAACAAATGATTCTCATAATAATAAATAAAACCTAGAAATTTATTAAAATTAACCTTGAAATTTTTATATTTTGATTCAAATTATTTTTTAAAATTAATATGTGTGGTATGTTTCCAATTTTTCTAAAATTTAAAGTTGTTTTATTAAATTGAGTCAAATGTATTAGAGTAATTCAACAGAATTTTTTAGTATCAATTTGTTATTATGTATGTTTTTAGTTAACATGATAATTTTATCAAATATTAAAATTCATAAAAAGTTTATTGTCTGTTTAAAATTATATAATAGACAATAGTTATATATGTTTTACAAAAAAATTTAAATTTGTAATTTATGAAATAAATTTATTTTTGTGAAATAAAAATTGTTATCTCTGCTTGGTATTATATTACATTTGTTCTGCATTAGATTCATCTAACATTTAATATATAGTCTATTGTTTCTTGTTGATATTTTAATCATAATAAAATTTTATTACAAAAAATTGTTTTATTCTTTTTAATTATATTTTAGTACTTTAGAAATGAAAGAATTTTTATCAATATTCTATCAATTTTTATTTTTATCAATTTTAATAATTTAAACTGTTGCTTTATTTTACCTAGCATTATATTTCAAGGCAAATCATTTGAATATTATATTGTTTCCTTTTAATTTAAAACTAAGGATTTTTTAAAAACATTTTTTTAATTATTTTTATTAGGTGATGATTTTTCTATCATTCAGCAAGAAATATTAATGATGAAATCATGTAGACATCCTAATATTGTAGCTTACTTTGGCAGCTATTTAAGGTAAATTATAATTTTATGAAATTTTTTATTGCGCCTTTGACTTGTTTATCTAATGCATTAAGAATTCTGTGGCTTATTTTATCTAGGCGTGACAAGCTGTGGATATGTATGGAATATTGTGGTGGAGGATCTCTGCAAGATATTTATCACAGTAAGGTTATGATTACTTTTCAAAATTTAAATGAAAACAGTTATTACTACTTCAATAATAGCAAAAAAAAGTTATAGTTATCAAATGTAAATTAAATAAATTATTAATTTAATTAATAATTAAATAATTTTTAATTAATAAAGGAATGTCTTTCAGTGATGTAACAATATCTTAAATTTTCTACTCCATTCATTTACTTGTTGCAGTTATGAACAGGCTTCATCATACTGGATTTGCATTTATCTATTAATTCCAGCATGTTTTTATGCATATTCAATTCCATAAATCATTTAAAGAAATCTGTTCTTTTTGGTGCCTTTCTGCAGAAAGTGGTCACCTTTAAGAATATTATGAAGAGACATGTTTCTCTACACTCTACCATTTACTGAATATTCCTTATACTTATAAGACTGGGAAAATTCTATCTATTCCATTCAATATGTGTGTATATAAGCCGGTTTGTTTGTTTTGAGAAAAATTATTTCTAACCTTTGTTTAATTTTTAAAAAATTGATATTTACAGTTACTGACCTTTGTCAGAGCTTCAAATTGCATATGCCTGTAAGGAAACTTTGAAAGGTCTGGAATACCTTCATTCTCTTGGCATGATGCACAGAGATATTAAAGGTGCCAACATATTGCTCTCTGATGAAGGAGATATCAAACTAGGTAAGATTTTTTTTTTTAACACTTTATTTTAATCTGTTAAAGTTAAGTTTATTTGTATGTCAAATAATTTATTACATGTTATTACTTTAACTGTTAAATAAAGTAATTATAGTCAACTTTTTTTTTTTTTATAATATTGTAAAAATATATTTTTTTTATTCTCTTATTATTGAAGCAGGACTTTTATTTTATTTAAACTGTTATTATATTAAAACAGAATTTATGGTATGATGATTTTTTAAAAATGCTTTTTGTAGCTGATTTTGGAGTATCTGCACAAATCACTGCCACAATAAGCAAGCGTAAATCTTTTATTGGCACCCCTTACTGGTAATATACAAATTATTTACTGTTTAAACTAAAGTTGTTTTTTATCTGTGAAAAGGAGATAACAATATTTAAACATGGAAAATTAAATAGAATATGTTTAATTTCAACTTTTATTCTACTTAAAAAATTAATATTCAAAGTTATTCATTTTCATTTTATATATCATATTCATTTTAATATATTTATATATATATATATATATATATATAATTTTCAATATTTATATATTTATTTATTAAATTTTATATTTAATTTTGATTTTATTTATTTCAATATTCATTTTAAAAGTAATATGTGAATTTCATTTAATCATTCATCAGTGCATTTTAAAATTTCAATCTTTTTTATTTAAGTGCTTAAAAGTGAAAATGAGATAATCAAATGATTTTAAACCTGAACTTATACTTCTTAAATTGATGCAACTTAATAAAAATATTTAATTTGTAAATTTTCATAAAACACAACTTTTCTTGTAAAGTTAGATTATGAAATGTAAAGAGTAATAAATTATCTTTTTATTATTAGTTTGATTAATAATTCACATATTTAATTTCTCATAGAAATAAATTATTTCATTATCTTGCTTGTTAATACCTTCATTAATATTTTTTGTAATCTCATTTTATATTCTTAAAAACACACATGCACACAAACTATTTTATGTTCTTTTCATATCATTTTACATTTTATAAAAGAAAAATAAGTAATACATATGTATTTAGTGTATTCAAATTTATAGCTAGAATTATTTTATGATTTAATGTTATCTTTACAACTAAAGATCAGTGTACAAGCAATGCAGAAAATAAAAAATGCACACTGCCATTATCTTTATATGTTAATAATTTTTACTATTTCCTATATTTTTATTAAAATAGATTGTGTTGTTCAAAAATTATTTAATCTTCTAATATTTTCAAAAACCTAATTGTAATAATAAAAAAATAAAGTAGTTGGTTCTAGCTTTTATTCAATTTTAACTAATATCCTGTAATACTATATTTTCGAATAGGATGGCTCCTGAAGTGGCTGCTGTAGAAAGAAAAGGTGGTTACAACCAACAACAATGTGATATTTGGGCTGTAGGAATCACTGCCATTGAACTGGCGGAGCTTCAGCCTCCCATGTTCCGACCTTCATCCTATGCGAGCTCTTTTTCTCATGTCTAAGTCAGGGGTTCAAGCCCTCCTACTCTGGCTGACAAAAGTCAAATGGTGAAAAACTTTTACTTTTATGTACAAAAATTCAAATTCACTTTAATTTGGTTTTATTACCAAAATAAATAAAAAAAATTTATTTCTAGGACACCAGTTTTTTTCATCATTTTGTAAAAGTTGCTTTAACAAAAAATCCTAAAAAAAGGCCCACTGCTGAAAGACTTCTACAAGTAATATTTTTGAAATCCATACGCCGTTCTTACTCCTTCAATGCATTTTCATTCATGTAAAATTGGCTTTCATGCTGCTGTTTTATTAAAAATTATTAAGCATTTGTAATGTTAGTTTATATATAGTTACTTTTACATAGTAAAATTTTCTAATTTTTATTAATAAGCTTTTGTAAATGTATCTTTTATTCTTTTTTAATAATGTCTTAAAAATGCAATTTAAAACTTCAGGAAATAGATTTCAAGAATATTTGTTAGGATTTTATATTGTAGTCTTTTAAAAATATACAAGTTATAATTTTATAAACAAATAATCTTTTTCCTATTAGTATTGAAATTTATTTGTGTTTCTATTTTTCAATTTCTTGTCCTAAATTTATTAAGTAATAAGAATTTTATTTAATTTTTTTTTTCTTTGTTTTATTTTTTATAGCATCCGCTCATGCAAGGCGATTTAACTAAACATTTGGCAAAGGAATTGCTCAGGCAGAGTAAATAATCCTCATCTTTCATATCCAGATGATGTTGATGATGATGGAGTAAGTGATTTTTAGATTTTTTTATTTTTTTTTCCCACATTTAATGATTAAAATGTTTCGTAAAATGTGACTTACACTATTGATTACATTAATTATCTATAAATTAAATGTGAATGTTCCATTATATAGATTTGAATACATTATTATTTTTAGTAACTTATTTATTCTTAGAACTATGCCATATTTTGAGTTTTAATTATATCCAAGTTAATATTTCTATAATTTCCCCTTTTTTGAAGTATTTTCACATAAAATATGTACATTAGATTTCTGTCAAAATTGATTTTTTTTTTCTTCTTCTTATATCACTGCTAAAAATTCTGACAATTTTATAATACATTTAATACTTTTTGATATAAAAAGCTGTTAATGTTTAACCTTACCTGCCGAGGAAAACTTACGAGATGTGCTCCCAGTGCCACCGTTTTCATACAGGCACGCGTAGTTATGTGATGTATTGGTGGAAAAAAAAAAGAGGTGCGTTTTGCAACGTAAAACCTTTTACTTTCACAGAAAAAATTAAATGTAAAAAAAAACAAAATTCTAAATTTAAAGTATCGAATAACAGTGTAATAAAACAGATGTTAGAACTTATCTGCTGTGTGATATTTCCTAAAACAAGAATTCTTTATTGTTTCATATGTAAAATATGATAGGAGAAATAACTATTTATTTAAAATGTCTAAACTTGTTTTTATAAACCAAGTCACATAAACCAAAATCACATTCATTGCATTGATAGCTGGTTTCACGACAAAAACGGAAGCAAAAGACGAATAAAAAAGCACGACCTACTCAAACGGAAACAGAAGCAAAAACTGCACAGCTATGACTCTCCGTTTCAGAAACATCCCCTTTACCAATACCCTATCCCTTTTCTCTGAAATAATAAAATCCGTTTCTAACACTGTCAAGGTCATTTTGGGGCATTCCAAGACTGTGGGAACAGTTTTCTTTATAGCAGCGCAATGTAAAAAGGATCGCACTTCGGAAGGCGTATATATACGCCGGTGGCAATGAACGCATCGGTTGAGTGAGGCGATATATACGTCGGCGGCAGTTAGGGGGTTAAGAAATAAAAAGAATTTATTTTAATGTTATTCAAAATTATAAATTTATTTAGTCTCTTAAAAATATCCTATTTCTGTTACAATATAATAAATATATTCAAATTTGTTAATTATTTTTATGTATACTTTTTAATTTTTAATTGTTATTCTGAACAATGATTAAATAATTATTTTTAAATTTATTTTTATTTTACTATAATATTTTTAAATTTTTAATATACTAATTTCTAGATTTTACCTGATGTACCTCAACGCATTGCTTCAAAAAAACCAGCTAGAGATAAACAAAGAACAAAGTCTGAGCTTCATAGTAAGTAACTGATAAATATCAATAAACTTTTAATAGTAAAATATTATTAAATTTCGTTCAGTAAAAAAAAAATTCTTTTTTTTCTTCCGTCTTTTAGTGGAAAGTGTAAATTTTGATGCTCCACTTCTAACAGCTCTTTCGACATCAGCTGATCAGGCAAGTGTTAGTTCATTTCAAAAATACATTACAAAGTAATATTAATTATGAATTCCACTTATTCATTCAAATTTAATTGATTTGGTTGAAACTTATTCCCCTTGTGTAGAATCCTGAAGGATCTGCCGTATCTGAAGCGTGGGGGGATATCCGAGGTAAATTGTAAAAGTATATGCAGGCATGTAAAATAGTTAGAAAATTTCATATTTGGTGTATAAGAAATAGGAAGTTAAAATTTTTTATTATAATTATTCTTATAAATGTACAAAATAAATAGATTATATTTTTTTAATAATTCTCCAAGAAGTAGGTTTTCCATGCATCCTCCCTCCCCCATCCATGATCCTAAATGCTATCTTCTGTTTTAAAAATTGTTTATCTCAGAATTGAAGTTTTTTAATGTAACATTTTTTTCCTTTTTAGAGTGTTTTTTAAAAAGTGAATACATAGTGTTTGTAAATTTTTGAACAAATATGAAAATTACAAATTATAAGATGTAACCATGCTAAAAGCTTTTAAAAAATTTTTAGGTTAGCATGGCAATATGGCATTGAATGTCATGCTTCAGACATTCTAAAGCCTATGCAAAAAAATGGATTTTTATATGCTTTTGAAAGAGTAGCTCTTTATTTATAGTTTTTTTATTATTCTTTTCTTTCATGGTTTATCAATAATGGGTTGGTAATTGCTGTATATTTTAAAAGATTTTGTTATGGCAAATTTTTTATTTACTGTTCTAAAGGTATCCAGTATTTTAAATTTTGTTGAATTTAGTAAATTGCTTTAGTTTGTAATATCTTTATGAAAGTAAATTTTTTTGAAGTTTACATCAATTATAAATTATGTAAATATTTGTTTTATTTAAAGTATGTAAAACTCTTTTAACATAATTTTTGAAAAAAAAAAAAAAATTCAAAGCTGTGTGTTTAAAACATGTAGTAACATTATATGTGCTTATGTATATTCATTTAATTCTTTCTTTCTTTTTTATTGATTTCAAAATTTTCAGATTAGTATGATAGTATTTGATAGGACAGTATTGTCCTAATTATTAAATGTTATATTTTTTATATGGTTTGGTCTTTTATATTGTATAAATTAATATTTTTACAAATACCAAGAATTTCAATAACTTTTCTGTTTCAGAAATATCATTTTTTCTTTTAAATTATGTAATATAAATAAATTAGTGAATATAATAAAAAATATTTATTGTATCCTCAATTTCCTTATGTTAAACTTAAATTATTTAAAGAAATTTAATCATTTGTTCGCACAGGAATCTTCACACAATGATGTGTACGATTTGCCTACTGCTTGGATGGAGCAAGACAATGACATGGAGGTCATTCACAGGTATGATTAAATATCTTTTATATTAATTTTAATGCTCGCAGATTTTTAGAAATTTATAAGATTAATCATTGCAGTATATGTAAAGTAGTGGATTAAAAATGTATTAATTTAGTTTTACACTTTGATTTTATTTTATCTTAAATATTACATATATTTAAAAATTTGCTTTTTAATTTTAATAATACAATTTGTGTATGTATAATAGTTATTATAATATTTATATTGCTATAACATTAACAAAAGAATGACTAACAATCCTAAACCTTCAGTATGCTTACAGCTTGTACATCAAGAAAAAGAAAAACAAATGATTCAACATAATTGTTTTATCTCAGGAATATACAGTTTAATATATATTAACAGTTCTGTTTCATAAGAACAAAAATAGTTTCTATATTTATGAAATTAACAAACACAGAACATGATAAAATCAAGGTTGTTAAGTTTTATATATTTTTAAGTTGTCTCTATTTTACTCATTAATTTCATTCTTAATTTAGTTTATTCAATAATATATTACCGAAAAAAAAACATTGATATCAATTGATATATTACCAAAAACATTGAAACATTGATATAAAAAAATTAAATAAAAAAAACTTTGACATTGCTTAACGAATTCAAACTGTCAAGTTATGTAATTATTTTGCTCTGGAACATATTTCTAAAGTATGTTTATATTATGGTTATTTATAAAAAAATTTAAAGGTATGGTTAGAATCTAATTTATTATCTATATCAAAGTTGTTCATTTTGAATTTGCTCATTTTCATTTGTTTTAAGAGAAAGGATATCCAGTTCACCTGAAGTTGGAAAAAGATCTCAAATTTACACAACAGTAAGTGTAACATTTTGGGAAATCATGCAATTATTATTAATGTGAATTATGCATTAACATATTATATCAGTACTATTTTAATTTTAGAGCAACTCTGCCATTAAGCAGTAGAGGTGATTATGCATCTGTAAATGTAAGTATTATTCACAGTTTTCTTGTCTGAAATATCTTGTTTAACATCTTATTTATAATTAATTATTTGTTTATTTATTGATTTCATCATGAAAGAATAATGTACTTTCGAAAGAAGTGCTGTTGAAGTTCAAGATAATTTAAATGAACGGATGGATACTTTATCAAATCGAAATGTTAACCAATTAGATGATTTAGGTATGTATGACATATTACTTATAAGAATTTTTTTTAATTTGAGAAATTGTAGAATTGTACTTTTTTTTTCTTTTCTTAAAATATATAAAATTCTGTAATTTCATTCATGTAAACATAGAATAATTTTAAATTATTAATTTAGTCAAAATATTTCTTATTCCTTTTCTCGTGCAATTTCTAAAAATATTCTGTAAAGATGTAATTTTAAAATTATATTTTTAAATTTTTTATTTTATTTAGGTTTGAAGAATGTAATTAATTTTTTTTTTTTTTTGTTGGAAGTTAATAAATCATTGAAAAGTTTTGTTGAAAAATTATTTTTTTTTTTACAGTGATTGATTTTTTCGATTAAAATTTGGGTTATTTTAGCTCAAAATTAACTTACTAATACACAATTTATAAATTATAGATTTGAATAGTAGGATTTATTTGAATTTTTATATTTTAATTGTATATAAATTAGCATTAATTTTTTTTTTTCTTACAAAATTTCTATATCATTTTTAATTTTAGAAAGATATAGAATCGAGACAGAAGTCAGAACTGATGCATCAACGCAAGAAAATTCAACTTCACCAACTACCTTAGAAATTGAAATTTCTCCTCCTGAAGTACCACCACGTCCAAAAGACAAGAAAAAAAAAAAACACTCCTCCTGTAAATATTCTTTTTTTATATGTGTATATAATTTCAAAGCATAATATTATATCTTCTGTAATTTTTTTTTAATAAATTTATATAGTTTCTAAGGCTTTTGATCTATATTTTCAGAGACCTGTATCCAATGGGCTTCCCTCCAACACCTAAAGTTCATGTAAGCTTCCTTTTTTTATTTAAAAGGTTAACATATTTTATTGTATGGCTTTGAGTAATCTGTTTTATTAAAGTTCAAATGATGTAAAAATACAACTAATTCATTCATTAATCATCTTTAAAATAAAAAGAAACTAGATGCAGTAGACATTTCATTAATACTTTAAAAATATGCATTACATTTATATATTTTTTATTTAATTTTAAATCTCTTCTTCAGTTAATTCTTAATACTTTGTATTCTAATATAGATGGGTGCTTGCTTTTCAAAAGTATTTAATGGATGCCCATTGCAAATACATTGCACTGCTAGTTGGATTCATCCTGAAACTAGAGGTATGATAGGACAATTATATGCAATACTTTCTTTGGAAGAAGGGGAGGGGATTCAAATTTATGTGCTGAATTCTAAAAACATGAACATATTTTTGACTATTTTCTGTAATGTGAATATTACCGAAAGTTGTTTTTTTATCAAGTTGAAATTTTTATTTTTAAAAACCGTGTGAAATCATATTTTAGTTAATTTTAAACAGCACAGTTTTTAAAGTATCTAATTTAATTATATCTAGGAACTCTCGGGGTTTTTAAAAAAGTATTCAATTAATATTATATTATTTTTTGATTAATTTGTAGACTCGCATATTTTATATTATTATTATTTTTTTAATGTTATTTTCAAAAAGAATAAAAATTAATACTTTTAGATCAGCATATTCTATTTGGTTGTGAAGAAGGAATTTATACTTTGAATTTAAATGAACTGCATGATGCTACTGTTGACCAGGTAAAGAATTTTTAAATTTCTACTATTTTTTAAAAATAATAAATTTTTTAGTGTATGCAATTTATTCTATGCTAGTTAGTTAACACTATTCATTATATAATAAACTAAATGATTGCACATTTATCTTAATCTAAATTTTAAACATGTATTGATAATTAATTAACTATTAGTTTCATTTCATCATTTATACAATGTCAACATTATCATCAAGTTAAATGATATAATAATCACTTTCTGTATTTTTTCTTCTTTTCAGCTGTATCCAAGGCGTACTATTTGGATGTTTGTGATTCAGAATGTATTAATGACTCTTTCAGGTAATTCTTTTGAAAGTAAAAAAAAAATGTGAAATTTTATTTATTAATAATTGATAAATAGCTTATAGTCACAAGTTAATTTTTTTAAAAATTAAATTCAGTTCTCTAGTCTGAGATTTGTTTTTGATGCTCATTAAATAATACTAAGTTATTATATACAAATGGGAATAAACATTTATGGAATGCTTAATGGAATTTTAGTTATGCTGAAAGTTTATTAATATTTTTTTAAGAGTTTGTATCTTTTACTTTTGAAATATTCAATTACTAGAAAATATTCAGTTACTTAAATTAAAAATTGATAACAAAATGTTATAAAAAAAAATTTCTCATTATGTAAAAACTTATGAAAAAAATTTTGATGCAGACTTGCTCTTCATTAAAACTGTCAAGTTTGACTTTGTTAATTATAGTGTTCATATTTGTGACCTTTTTAATGAATCTGCTTGAAATGAATTTTTTTTTTTTATGAAAGGCTCTTTCTCTGTGATTTTTGATAAGCAGGTGTTTTTTCCCTCAAATTGCCACCTTGTATTCAAAACAAAATATAAAAAAGAAGTGCCTCTTTCTTTTCATTTTACGTTCATAAAAATTTACCGAATCTTGTATTGCTTTGAATAGTCAATAAATAGTAGTAACTGTATAGAAATTGCTGAGTATGTTCTTAAACATGATTTTTTGTTTTTTTAACAATTATCTTTTAAAAAACAAAAATCAACATTAGATTAATTTTAATTAAATCTTAAAAAAAAAAATATTTCTTTCTCCCTCGTATTAATACAAGTCTAACATAATACTTATTTTTTGTGAGAAAAGGAGATATACATTTAAATCATATTTTTTAATTCCTATTGAAATTAGTGTCATCAATCTGTGGTGGGTGTCAGCCAAGGAATTTCTGAATGAATTCAAAAATTTAAAAATTCTTGTTATTTTTACCATAGACTTAAAAATATTTAGATACTTATTTTGCATGTGTCTTTTTAAACTGAATAAAACTCTTACTGAACATGTAGACTTTTTTTTTTGTAAACACTGATTTTAGCATTATATAGTTTATCTTCTATTTAAATTTTACATATATAATGAGTTTTTTCATCATTTAACTTGAAATAGTAAAACATTACGATTTTTTTTATTCACCTCATAAAGGCTTTGTTAAATTTTAATTTATTATAATGCTTTAAACCTTTATGAAATAAATATGAAAATATATCACTAAATATTTAAATATTAATATAATATATTTACGTAAATTATAACAGATTTTAAAAGATTTTTTTTTTTTTTTTTTTTTTTGGCAGGAAAGTTAGAAAACAAAATACATGGGGTAAGAATTTTGAAAAAATCAAAATTATTTTTATTAAAGAGTTAATAGATTTTTGTACAGACCCTTGATTTTTACCTCTGGTTTCAATTTTTATAACGTTGCTTATTATTAGTTGCCTATTTGAATGTATAATTTAACTTGACTTGGTGCTTTGAGATGTGTGCTCGCTGTTGCTGCTTTATCTCAATTTATCAAAATATTTATTTTTTAAATACAACAGGCAAAACAATTTGGCAGAAGTGAAAATTAAACGCTTATAAAGGAACTACTCTAAAACATGAAATTCTAGAAATCATTACCTATGACGGCTTAAAATAAAAATTCTTTTTAAAAATACAAGAAACATTGCTAGTACTTTTTTTCTAGCATGTATAATTTACTTTATGTATATATTTACTGTAAACATTTTGTTAGAAATTAATCTTAGTTATTTATAACTTGTGTGTTTTATTATCATTATTTAAAGGCATATTATTGTTATGCTAATTATTAATGCCATAAAAGTTTGGAGAAATTTTTCAAAACTATGCTCATATAAAATACATAGTTAATTCATAAAATTATTGCCCAAATTCATAAAATTCATGAAAACAATTTACTTTTATAGAGTTTGAAGTTCTTGTTTTTATTTTATGACAAAATATTAAATGCTCATTAGTTTCAAAAACTATATTTACATTACATGATTAAAAAATTATTTCATGGTTTATGAATTTTATTTTTAGGAAAATCACCACAGCTATTCCAACATGATTTACTTCAAATTTATGCTAAACAATCAAATAAATTTTCTCTGCCAATGAATCGAATACCAGAGAAGTTTGTACCTAGGTGAGATTAAGCTATTCTTTTTTTTTATTCATGTGCCCATTTTAAAATTTGACCAAAATTCAAATATTAGATTTTGATCCATGAAATTCTTTAAATTTTGAGAACTTCATCAACTAAATAGAATACTATAATTATAGATATTCAGAATGGTTACATATTTGATGAGTAATTTCAATTTTTTTTCCATCTTCCATGCACATAGGCATAAACAAGAAAAAAATGATAATTTTAATTTTGAGATTGAATTATGTTGTTTATTGTAATTCCATTAATTAAGCATTTTATTTGTTGAAATAAATATATGCATATTTTAATAGACCTTTAAAGATACTGAAAATCTTTTTTTTTTTTTATTGGGGGAAAAAAAAATATTTTTTTAAAGTAACTGTTTTTTAAAAATGGCAATTTTTTGAAGCATAAGACATTTTTCATCATTTTCTTTTTAAGAAAGTAATTTTAAAATCTCATAATATCTTCTTTAAAATTTATATTACAGATGAAATTTTGCTTTCTTTTATAAAGTAAAGATTACTTTATTAACATTATTTAGCAATCTAAATAAATATAATCTTTCCAGGAAGTTTTCTTCCACTTCTAAAGTGCCTGATACCAAAGGATGCAAGCGTTGTTGTGTTGGAAGAAATCCATACAATGGATACAAGTATCTTTGTGGAGCTATGAGGAATGGACTGTTCTTGATGCAATGGTATAATCCATTGAAGAAATTCATGCTTTTAAAAGTAGGCACTTAATTTAAATTTTCTATTTCTTACGTTTTAATTTTACTAATTGTCGGTCTCGTTTTTAATTGAATTATATTCTTTTTAACAGCAAGTAGAGTGTTATGTTCCTGCTAAACTGGAGGTTTTTGAAATGATAATAACTCCCGATTTGGAATATCCCATGATATGTGTAGGAGTTAAGAAAGGGTTAGTGTTACTATTTATAACTATTTTATACTACTATTTATAAATGTTTTATTTAGTGATTCACTTCTTCAATCATTTAAATTGTTTTTTCTTAGTTATATTAATAACTAACAAAACTGCAGCTCTTTTAAGTAGAGCCTCTTTTAAAGTAAGCCTTAGGAAATGATTTCATAATAATTTGAAAGCATTAAAAAAATTCTCAAATTTCTCATTAACCATTTATCTCCTTCCCTTCTTTTATTATAGAAACCCAGGCTCTTTATAGTTGTGGTATAATATTTTTTTGTAAATTAATGAATGTTTTTGTGGAAAGCAATAAAGAAAGCTTAACTCTTAATTTTTTATGTATTTTATTTAATGAAAAATATTTACCTGTCATAAGTTATAAATTTAATTTCATATAATTTTTAGTAGGAAATCTTAAAATATTATATATTGCATGAACTTTTTTGCATATGCGAGAGCAGTTATCATCATCAATACCATTTGTTTTTTCTACTATATCTGAAATTAATAAAATTAATTCCATATGGTAATTTGTATTATTTATTTTAAAAATCAAAAGTAGTAGTATTAATATAGTAATAAATTTAGATAAGAGATTGCTTTCCTTAGAATATATTCCTATTAGCATATAAACATGATTTCATGTTTTAATTAATGTTGTTGTGTGAACATTAACTGATTTATATATAATTTTTAATATAGATTTTATCTTTTTGATTTATTATTTTAAGTTAAGTTAAAAATTAGTTTAAAATAGTTTTAACTAAAGTAAAAATTGTTCAAGCTAAATTTTTATATTTAAATATATTTAACAAAAATTAACTAAGTAGCAAATGTTATCTTTATGGAACAGTATATGACATTAGTAGCATTTTTATAATAATCTATTAAACAATATTTTTTTCTAAATGTTTTAACTTTCCAATCATTGAAAAGAAAAACAACTTTTATTTAACTATAAATAGTTTTAATTTAATTTAGGCTATTGAAAGTTTTATATATAAGGCTAAAATGTATGTACATTTGAAATTCAAGTGTTCTGTGTGCACTGTTATTTATTAAAAATCACTACAAGAATATCATACATTAAACGATTTCATGCTTTTACCTTGGCTTAGTATAAATAAATGTTTTTTAAATTTGGCATTAGTAATCTGCATATTATACTATTAGTATATTGCCATTAAGCCAAAATTTGTTTATTTAATTAATTTAATTTTTTTTTACTGAATTAGATTTTTACATTCATTTCTTAGTAAATGAAATTTTATTTCATAAATCCAGGTATGATAGAGGTCATTTAGATTTAGAAATGATAAATTTGAATTCTTCTGAAAATTGGTTGAATGATGACTGGGAAGGGACAGACACCATAGTTCCTCGTCATGAGACAATGAAGATTATTAATGTTACTCAGTTGGAGAAAGATGCAGTCTTAGTCTGTTATGATAGTAAGTTTCATAATTTACTATTTAAGTATACAATTTTAAATGACATAAAAATATTTTCATGTTGAAATACATCTGTTTACTTTTTTATTAGATCTAGTCAGAGTGGTCAATCTTCAGGGTAAACTTAAATCAAAAGCCGAAGACAGCCTGCAGAATTAGTATTTGATTATAAAATTGAATCAATAGGTGTGAATTTTTTTATTTATTACTTAGTTTGCTAATTCATTTAACACAATTATTAAATACAAATATTTTCAAAAAATTTTTATATTATTAGTTTGTATTTTTGAATGTTTTACTTTCCTAGAAATAATTATTAGTTCTTGTTTTTAATTTTATTAATTACACAGGTCAACAAAAAAAAAAAAGTATTTTTTTTTTAAACTTTTTTCATATTTAGATTTTCTGGAGTGCTCATTACAATTATTCAATTGTTTTTCTCCTGTCATTCAGTTCTCTCCTAATTCCATTAATTTTTTGCTTTCATAACTCTACAATTCTTTTTTCAACATTATGATAATAAAAGTTGAAAAGGTATTGTCCTTCCTCATAGTTATTGCATTTTCTTAACGTTTTATCAGTAAAAGTTTGGGTTTGCCTTTGTTATGCAGACTTACCTGATCATATTTAGACCCTATGATCTTAGTACTATTCTTGTACTTCATGTATATCTAAGTTATCTGTAGCTAAAAGCCCCTTTTATGCTTTTAAATTAAGCAAACTGTAAATATTATTGAATATGTTCCTTCAGTGAAAAACAACAATAACAGTACACAAGAATAAATCACTATTTAGAATTAATGAATGTTTAGTTGCATATACATTCTTACTAAATAGAAAACATTGCTCGCAAAATGCAATAGAAATTTCTAAACACAAAAAATTTAGATTTTGTAAAACAAATATTTATTTTCAGAAATGTGTGTGGGTAAAATCTACTTGTTAATGAGTTTTACTTAGTATATAATTAATATAGTACTACTAAGTAGTATTACTTAGTAGTATTAATATAGTAAAATTAAGTTGATTATGAATGCTGTACAGAAAGTTTTTTGTTTGTATTCTTATTAATTTCAAAATTTTCATTTTTTTAACTTAAATAAAAAAATGACCTTTTAAATAAAATCAAACCAAAAACTATTCATTTGTTAACAATATGTTTGTACATTATGAACTATGTATATGAGAAAGTAAAAGTATCATTAGATAAATATAGGTTTTGAAAATCGATTGATCCATTGATGGAAATCAATATTTCTATGTTTGAAATCGAATTGCTTCTCTCAGAAATTGGAAGCTGCAGCTAACCAATGCCAATATGTGCTTTATTAGTTGTATTCTGCGAGATCATCTGAAACATGCAACATAAGAATTGAAATCGACAACATTTTTAATATCAAAACCTTTGATATGTGTATGACATTGATAGTTTAAATCAGAATTTGGTTAACTTCAGAATAATTTGGCAAATTAGCCACAATTATAAAGCTATCAGGACTGTGTTAACAGTCCTGAACCAAGACTCATTTTATTTAGCACAAAGCATATGAAAAGCCAAGAAGGTAAGAGAGGGACATAGAAAATGATTTTAAATATTTGCATCCTTGAATCTGAATATTTGAGCTAACAAGATTTGAAACCATTAGTAACAATGTTAAAAACTATAAGAATCTTTGATTTATGCAAGTTATTTGGAGTCTTGATATTTTCATTAATAATTTCTGATATATATGTATGTGTAAGAATAAAATATTCTTATTGTGAGTAAAATACTATGTCCTGTGATGATTTAGTAATCATTTTTGAGTTCGACATGCAAAAAAATAAAAGAGATCCCAAATTATGAAAAATGTTTTGTCATTGTTATCTTATGCTATTGAAATACTTAATTATTTACATTATCACAATGTCATTTTATTAACTGATGATGTTTATAACCACTTATTGTGTGGAAACAATAAAACAATTAGTAATGTTTTATAATTATTTTTTATCAGTTTTAAAATCACTTAATATATGTTTAACAAAAGTAAAGGAAACTAAATTGTTTATTTTTATTGTAGTTTGTTTGACTGACAGTGTGTTGGCTTTTCATAAACATGGTATGCAAGGAAGGAACTTCAAAAACAATGAAATTGTTCAAGAAATCACTGATCATTCAAGAATATTTAGAATGCTGGGTTCTGACAGGTAATTAATTTTTATTTAAAAATTTTTAACTTGTATTAATTATAATCACCTCCAGATATACACCTTGATTAAGGAAAATATATTACTTAATTTATATATGGATTTGTTTAATGCATTTTTTAAGTACTCTTTGTATTGTTGAAACTCAAAGTAATTAAATAAGAAGTTAAGTCTACTTATTAATCTTAATAAAAATTGGCTTTGTTAATTTTTATTGTATAAAATTACATTGATTATAATGTAGCTGTTTGATGAGGATACTTGCGATGCATATATTTTATTTAAATTAAATACTGATATTCCCTTGCAAAAGCCTTGGACTGTAGTTTATTTGCATAAATAATATGATCAATTGGCATGTTAAAATTTGTACAAACATGTTTATAATTATATATATATATGTATATATATTATCACATTTAAATTGGTGTTGCTTGGTTTCAAAAAATGAAATTTTTAAATTAAAGAAATAAGTTAGTAAACATCATCAATAATTAACTGCGAGCAACTTTTGTATGGAATTCAGAATTAAAAAAAAAAAAAAAAAAAGAAACATATTATATATTATTTTAACTGTTAGTCAAAATGATCAAAAATAAAAACAATAGATGCAAGCAATAATAAAACCTAAAGCAGAAATCAATATGGTGTTGGATACAAAAAAAAAAAGGTGTGATGTTATTTTCCATTTTTAATTCTTTAACAAAAAAAATTTTAATGTCATTGAGTGGCAATACAAAAATAAGTTTTTTATTAGGTTAAAAAGTGTAGGATTAAACCAGGACATTTTTATTGGTAAAAATAGCAATGCAAACTTTTCTTATTTATTAAACAAATTTTAGGTGGTTGTAATTCATCAATTAACAAAGGTTTTTATTTAATTTATGTCAGCTGTAAAAAAATTCAGCAACCGTGAAAAGTCGCCAAACTGGATAATTTCTTAACAAATATTGATATAACTTTTTTTTCCTGTTAACCAAAACTTTTTGCTAGAAGTATCCTTGCCAATTTTGGTGAAATTTGGATGTAAATTGTGATTGTGCAAAGGTAGACACATACACTAACTTTTAGAAATATATGTATGTATGTAAAACAGATTATATATAATATTTTTAATCATAGCTATTTGTGTTTTTAGGATTGTAGTTTTAGAAAGCAGGCCAACAAATGAACCCAAAAGTCCTTCAAATCTATACATTTTAGCTGGTCATGAAAATAGTTATTGATGCATGTAAATGACAATCATGTGTTCAGTATTTTAAGACTGTGTCAAATTCATTAAATGCTGTTCTAAGCATTATAAATCTTGATGTAATGTAAACTATATGAGTTTAAATACATTGCACATCATACAGTCATGTACACACTGTAGAAAATACTATGTAGAAATGAATGTACAGTATTTTTATTGTGGAATAGGAAAGAATGTGTATAGTGTGAATCTTGTAAATTATTTTTATGATCCTTGTGTACATGTGTTCCTGTAATTTTATTTATAAATTTTATTGTTGATTGTTAGAGAGATGTTCTTATAAAAAGAGTGTTTGATGATTGAATGTTTTTTTGATTTTTTGTTTGATTGCATATTCTATGTTCTTCCATTTTTTTTATACTTTACCTTTATTTTAAAAACATGAGTGAAGCATTATTTTTATTTGAGTTACAGTTTATCAATCCGTACTTTATACGGTCAAAAGTAGATTATTCAGTACCCCTTGTTATATTGTGCATGTTAAAAGACAGAAAAGGTGCAATATAGCCAACAATTTCCATCAAAGCTCTAATGGAATTTATTTATTATTTTGTTGTTATTATTATTATTTTTTTTTTTTACAGTAATAATTTGTAATTTGTAAGTAAGGAAAATAATTTTAATTCAGGAAATTACAAACAAAAGAATTGCTCTTACCAACTAAATGTTAAATTCTTCATATTTTAAACATTAAAAACAAAATTTTTTTTTAAAGTGCTTGAAATATTTAAACGCACGATGGAATGAAGTAGTTATTTTATAAAGAAAGACTTTTTTTTATATATTAGAGATTTTTATATATAGATTTACATAAAATAGACGTAAAAAAATAAAGACTGCTTTAGAGACAATAATAAATATAAAAGAAATAATAAAAAATAGACAATTATAAAATATTACAAATAAACGATGTTGTGCCATAGGCAATTTAATTTTATATCTTTTACATCATTGAAATTTTTATTTCACATTTTTAAATATAAAATTACAGAAAATATTCATAGAGCTGTTTATTATTTATTTTACAATTTATTATATGTAGATTACTACATGTTATGAAATACTGTTTTTGCCTTTCATTGTCAGTATTTTTTATAATACTTAACAATATCAGAAGTTGCTTCATACCTTTTATTGTTATACCAAATTATAATTTACATAAAATATTTGTAATTTTCATTATCATCAAGTTATTTGTATTTTTATTATCAATGTAAAATGGAAAGTTTCAATGATTTCGCATTATTTAAATTTCCGCTTAATTTTCCTTTTTATTTATTTATTCTAGTGGATTAAAGTTGTAGTATAGATTTTATGTAAAAAAAAAAAAAAGAGTTTTTAATAAGATGAAAATAACTTACGATTGTAGAGTTAAATACTTGTAGCAAATTCTACTTTTCTTAAAGGGAATATTACATTAGATTTGTCATTCAAAAATTATAAATTTATTGGTATCTATGTTAATTATATATAAGGAATATTGTATAAGGAAATTGTCATTTTTGATGCATGTCTTGTAAACAAAGATTTTAAAATAACAATAATTTAATTGTAGAAAATATTTTAATGTATCTATTTAATTAAAAAAAAAAATCTATTCCATTTATATACAAATGATTTTTTTTTTTCCAGTTTAAGTTTTTTTTTCAGGCTTAAGTATTTTAACACATTAAGTAAATTAATAATTTATTCAGTTTACAATATGTTATTTACTGAAGTAATGAAAAACCATTTGACTAAATTAAAATATTTATGTGCCTCAAAACCCAAGAGTAATATGTATGTCATGATCATACAGTATGTACATATTCTTAGCAACAACTTAATTTTCAACAATTTTTTCATTTAAAATCATTTCAATGTAATTAAATTTTTCAATTTTAAAAGAGATATTATTATAATATTGTTTTGTAAAGTTATATTGCTGTTGGAATTTGTTTAATGGGATGAAATTTTTGTATGAAAATTATTTAGTGTGAGAAATTTAAACTTATTAAAATCTTAGTAATAGGCTATTAAAGTATTTATATTTTTATTTATTTATTTATTATTATTATTTTTTTCATTTTAAGTTAAAATTAGTGTATTTCAAAGTATAAGAAAAATTTTTATTGTCCACACATATAGTATGAAAAATGTAAATTATTTGTTTTAAAAATATATTTCATGTAAGTAATGTCTTTCAAAAATATTTTAAATGTTACAAATTAATTTTTTATGAAATTCTTTATATTTTTTATGCTTCCATATTTTTAAATCAGAAAAAGGGTAGTTATAAATTATTTATCATGTTGACATTATTTAAAGATATATACATTACTATAAAATCAATCAGTAACTTTTGAATCATTTTGAGAAAGTATGTTAGATTATTATTTTTTTTAGTTGACTTCCATAATGCTTTTGTTGTTTCTTTTCTGCATATTCAGTGCCTAAACAAAGATAAACCATCTGGTTTGTATGCCTTTCCTGGCAAGACATAAATTAGCGTGTTAAATGTATATATATCCTACCTGTGTAATAGAAAGTTTCAATGTTTTTTATATGCTATTTTTTTAATATGTCATACTAGGTCTTCCTCCGAGCCATCATTATAGAAAGGTAAAGAATAAATCTTATAAGGTTTTTCAGATCTCTGATTGCTATGCAATAACTTTTTTCCCTCAATTATTAGAATCATTTGCCATTGCAATTGTATGTTTATGGGGTTGGCTAAAATTCAATCACAAAGAGTTTGAAAGCTACTGATGTATTAAAACTTATTAATGTTTTTTTAATTCATTTAGATAATTTAACTGTAATAACAATATTTTGAAGAAATTTAATATGCTATTTAGTTTTTTTTGTTTTTTTTTTTATTTTTTTAAGAAGGTTCAAATGTAAAACATCGCAGACAAAATTTCTCAGAAAAGTGTTCAAACATTAAGAAAAAAAAAATAAATAGCAAATTTATTTTTTATTTTGGTTCTATGTATTTTTTTGAATATATTTTTTCATTTTAAACTTTATATTGGTTAAACATTTCTTGTTTATAAATTTACATATATTTAAAATATAGTTATTAATTAATCATATCCAAGATACTTGGATTTTGATTAATTTTGTATTTATGAAAAACACAAGTTTCTTTTAAAATATATTTATTTAACTAAAAGAAATTTGAAAGCATTTTTAAAGATATTATTAATTTATATATTGTTTCATTTCACCACCAATCTTCTAAAGAGGACTCTACAATTTGTGTGTGTTTTAAATTTTATCGAAAATCGATCTCAAATAAAAATAAGTTAGCCACCCCATTAGTGTATGATAAAAAATTACATTTTATACAATATTTTAAATAAATTATGATAAACTAATATTTTGGATTATATATATATCTAAATTAGAATGTTATATATATATTTAAATCTCTCTGGTCTTTATTTCATTTTGAGTTTCCTTTAGTAAAGGACACATTTTTCAATCTATATAATTTTAAAATTTTCTAAAATGATTTTAAAAGATTGCCATATTTATGTGAATGATAACAGAGCAAAACTATGTAAAGCATAGCTATCCTATCATTATTTTTTTACAAAATGAATTCTAGTATTTCTAATAAGAAAGTGCATTTAAAATCTGCTTTTAGAGTATAAAAAGCAATAAACTTTTTCATATACAATGTTTAATGTTCCATTTGTGAATAAACATGCTGCTAATGATAAATAAAAATTATATTTTTAAATCAAAATTGGCCAAAAATATTATAAAAAGGGAAAATTTACTATTCTGACATTTCATGTGTTTGATGCAATTAATGTTTTGTAATATTTTTTCCCATGCATAAAATGATGTAATGAAAAGAATTTAATTTTTTTTTTTTTTAATTTTCATGCAAAATGTATTTATTTGTAAACCTTAATTTAGTATTTTAGTACAACATTTAGGTTGTACATTATCATTAAATAAAATTTTCTAAGTAATTATTTACAAAATGCTTTTGTTTTTGTGCCAACCTTTTTATTGTAATTTTATAAAAAAAAAATTTCCCTATGGTACACTTCCATAGAAAGTGTTCCATCTGTATTATGAATATCCACAAATGAATATTTTAAGGAAATAAAAGACTATTTATCATTTGTGATGTTGGTGTTGTTTTTATTTTTATTTTCATGTAATTCTTAAAGTAAATATTCATATTAGTTTATACCTAATGTTTAAATTATTTGTTACATTTGACTAATAATGTTCAGCATATAAATGAACATTACTGGAAACTATTTCAATTGTCCTTCCATTTATTCTTGTGGGGGGGAATGAATTTTAAGTTTAAGACTGATCTTTATAAACATTTAGGTTTGTGTCAAGATCTTAATTTTTTTTTAATAGTAAAAAATAAGAAAAAAAGATATGAAAATGAAGAAAAAGATATTATATATCCCTGATTACATAATTAATTATTACATAAAATATTTATTTAAGATTTTTAAATTTTTTTGTTTTAAATAATTTTAGCATTCTAAGTTTATATGAAGGTTTTTTTCAGAAATGTTATTTGCTCTACTAAGATGGTTATCCCAAAATCAATATTTTTCTGTTTAAATTAATTACTTGAATAAACATCTAACCTAACATTGAGACTTATGCTTGTCAAAGGCACAAATAATTTTAATAAACAATCTGGAATCCTTAGATATAAATATTCATTATGTTGTCAAAAAATGTTATTTTCACTAAAATATCCTTAAGTGATAAAATATTTAATATAAAGTTTTTTTAATTCTAATAAAATCTTTAGTGGACATTATCTAAGCTGCTTGATTTATTTATTTAAGTTGTTAGTTACTTGAATGCCTATCATTTTTAACAAAACAATTCTACAAAAGTCATTAAAGATGATTTTATTATGTTTTATTTTTGGAATTCTTCCTTTAATAGTTTTAATTTGTAACTGAATTATTCAACCATGTGTACATGCAGGAAACGCGTGACGTGCGCGAACCTCGTGTTCACATATATGTTATGAACATAATATGACCATGAATATATGATGGAAAACTCATTAGTCATCTAATTGTTGATGCATGACGCTTACACACATGGTATAACTGTCTTCGAATTTCCTCCTTTTTGAAAGCAATGTCTGCAAAGGATACCACCAGCGAATTTTAACCTTATTCAGATATTTGTGATGTTGCCGAAGATCGTGTTGAAAAGGACATTAAAGAGGAAAATAATCTGAAAAATATACTTTTAACTTCAGAATTTTCTCCGATGTGATTTTTTTTTTCCATCCGAAACTGGCATCATTCGAAAAGCAATGAATTATTCCCCAAAACCAACTGGAAAATATATTATCAAATATAATTTGTCCATGATACAAAATAACTAATATAATTTAACAGGGAAACTATATGTTTCAGGAAATTACAGTATGTTTCGTAAAAAAGCAAAATAATTTATATAATTTGCTACGGTTATAACTGTCGTTAGCACAATATTCAGACCATGACTCATTTATTTGGAAGCCAAAGCTTCTGTGGATCATGCAATGTGTCTAGAGAGGTGGAGATTTTTTTGTTCCACAAATGCTTGTATACTTGGGAATCTTCCAGACACTGAACGAACACCATCGGTGCATATTCCGCAGCAATTTATGTTTGCCTCTTTTATAACATCATTTACATTAACATAACATCATTAACATTCAAATGAATTCTAGTATTTCTAATAAAAAGTGTATTTAAAGTCCGCTTTTAGAGTATAAAAAAGCAATAAACTTTTTCATATACAATGTTTAATGTTCCATTTGTGAATAAACATGCTGCTAATGATAAATAAAAATTATATTTTTAAATCAAAATTGGCCAAAAATATTATAAAAAGGGGAAAATTTACTATTCTGACATTTCATGTGTTTGATGCAATTAATGTTTTGTAATATTTTCCCATGCATAAAATGATAATGAAAAGTATTAACATTTTTTTTTTTTTAATTTTCATGCAAAATGTATTTATTTGTGAACCTTAATTTAAATGCTTGTATAGTTTGGAACCTTCCAGACACTGAACGAAACACCATCGGTGTATATTCCGTAGCAATTTTTGTACTCAATGTTTGCCTCGTTTATAACATCATTTAATATAACAAACAGAGCGAGTGTAATGCTGAAGTGTTTTTTTTTTTTTGTATTGGTTTGTAGAAAAGTAGTTCTTCCATTGCTAATATGACATCACAAAATTAAACATAGGCAATGAAATGTGATTACTATCTATTGTCTCATCTAGCTGAATTGAAAATAATTTTTTACACAATTTTCCGAAAAATTGATACTGTACTTTTCAATTTGATGGGCAACAGTATCATTTGATAGAGGTAGGGACTGCAATTGTTTGGCAAAATTATCTCCAAACATAATTTATATAATCTCAATTAAAGGCGGCAAAAAAAAAGCTCTTCACCAATGACGTGAGGCTTTTTACATCTAGCACTTTTATATGTATCTTTGCAGGGCCTGATGGCCGAGTGCCTAGAGCTCGGTACCCCAAGTTTTGGATTTCTGTCCCGGCGGTGCCATGAAGGCTTGTAGTGGTTCAGAATCCATTTTAAACTATAGGTCCGGGTCTAATATCATCGTAGAGCGTTCTGAGGGTAGTGTTACTCGAGTCTGTAGCAAGCTGCACGTGCCCCCTAGGTATTGCTAAATGAGTAACAGCGGTGCAACCCTTGATTAGATACCTTAGGCATAAAAGATTAACTGTCTCCGTATTGTCAGCTGCATTAGAACAATATATATATCTTTGTAAGGGGCAAGTAAAAGTTTTCATTCACAGACAATTTTTTTTTTAAAAATGATTTTCGCTTTTCACATGATTTTAATTTTAATTCGAAGAATTTATTGGAGTTTGTTAACGTATTCACTATGAAAAAAAAAAATTATATTCGTTTATTAGGTTTCATGTTGTCTGCTACAACATCTTTTCAGCAAATGATATACGAGGGTCTTTCTTCGCTTACTTCAGTACTGGCGAATCCAAAATTTAGGTATACTTCAAAATATTTTCTTGATTTTATTTTCTGAACAATGCTCGTCTGAACATTTGTTGATGTTTCATTGTGGTCTAATGCTCGCTTACTCCCATTTAAAAATGTATCCATGATTTTGTATAAATCTACTGCAATGAATATTTAATACCATGAATTGTAATTAACATGCAAATTGCAATACACATATTCACGATAGGATCAATAGCGATAGAAGGATCAACTGGATTGAGCTCCTCTGGAATTAAAAGAGGGGTGATATTTATACACATTTGCGTCGCGTTAATGCAGGCGTTCCAAATTGTTCGAGAATCGGAAAGAGAAAAATCGGAATTTTTCGTTTAGCCACGTGAAACTCTGATGTGGTGCACGTGAGACAGAGAGGGCAATAGAAGCTATTTGTTAAACTATCGATTCAGGTTTTATCAATGCAGTGGATAGGTGTTGCCAAACATCAATAAATTTACTTATTCTTGGTAAGTTCTAAGGTTTGTTTCTAAGATCGTAGGGTGGTCGCTTTAGCGACAAATTATTCAAAATACATTATTATTATACGCATTGCTATTGTATGAGAAGAAAGATGAGACGATACAAATTATGATTAAAAATTGGATCTCAAAAACTAAAAGGTATAGAAACACTGAACTAGGCATTAAAATAAAAGTTAAGTACTAAACAATAGTTTTTAAAAGCATAAAAATTTGAAAGAAAAAACAAAAAAATTGTTTAATAAAAGGTAAAAATAATTATAGAACAAAATTTAAAAAAAGTGGAAGTGCCCATAAGGCATGGAGAGTCTTCTGCATGAAAGAAATGACGACTGAGAATTAGTGTAGAGTCGTGGGTCGTTCTCGCGACCCAAGGTTTACTAAAACGGAAAGCTAACCACTGTATTAAGTTGTCTAAATCGGCGTCCAGACGAGGGTACGAGAAAGGCGATTCGATCTCGTACCCTCGTCTGGACGCCGCTTTAGACAACTTAGTACAGTGGAGAGGCCTGTGCTCCACACGCGAGTGCACCACACACATAGATCCAACACATGGAAGTAAAACATTAGCCAGCTACGCCCCGACTTCAGAAACGTGCTGAACAAAAGAGCAGAGACGCTCGACACTGTCCATGATACATCCTTGTTATCGCTTTGTGAAGAGGCACCCTCTGATCAAGTCCGGAGGAACTTAATGTACTCTTTCGAAAGACAACATAGATGATACAGATTCGCTATGTGTAACTTAAACGTAGTGAGTGTCCTCCATGGTGGGAGGCTGTAAGTGACAGCTGGTTGAAAATAGCATCCGCGAGAATCCATTTGATGTGCGGATAAAACCGACTCTAGTTGAAGAGGGGCCGGAATAGATGATTCACTTCGAGGGTTCTGTTCACACTGGGTCAAACTAGTTTATAATTGGTTCGCTTGACTGACACGCTAGTTTTTATACTCTCGTCTGGACACTGCTAAAGAAAAGTGCAGTTTATTAGGCACGACAGGAAGACTCTTACAGTTAATGAGGAAGGAATCATCATAGGCAAATTTTGAATGTGAGAGAGATAATTATAAATTTTTTTGGCAAGTTTAAGAATAAAATTTTTCATGCTAAGGAAGTAAAGATAATGCCTGATGTCGCCATTTTTGAAAACCAAAGTGAATCACTAATCATGCTTAAAATTTTATTTTCTAGGATTTAGATACAATTTATATGACACTCGGCAGCAGAACTCGAGCCAAAAATTATCTACATTAGTTTATAATGGGATTAAAATTTTATTAATAATAGAAAATTCTTAAAATAATTAAAATTTCTTAAAAATTTTTCTAGGATTTGGATACAATTTATATGACACTTAGTAGCAAAAACCCAAGCTGGAATAATTATCTACATTAGTTTATAATGGGATACATATAGTAAATGAAAGTAGTTATCTAATAGAATGAAAATAGTTACCTAAATTTATTTTCTAAAGAGAAGGATTTTTTATTAATGAATGGATAGAACATGCGAAACCTAATGTTATATTTTCATTTCATGTTATTAATACAAGAAATATAGGCTAATCTTTTATTTAATATAACGCCAAGATGCTTTACTTCAATAGACCAGCTAATAGATTGGTTAAAAAATAGTACTGTTTGGAGGTTGAATATATTTTCTGGTGAACAGGAGTGCTTCTGTATTATCTACATCAATTTCAATTTTCCGCCTGGTAAGCCAAGCTTCTAGTGCATGAATACAATTGCAAAATATTTGCTTAAGAATTAGCATCATAAGATTGAACTGTATTAGCAGTGTTGCCAGTAAACGTCAGGAATTTCATTGATGAATATGTTAAAAGAATAGATCCTACTAATGAGCCCTGAGATAGTCCTGGACTAATGAGCCTAATTAGTAGCTAAGTGGATGTTGAGCTCGAACCATAAAATTCTTTTTAATTATATACGAATGAATAAGATGAATTAGATAAATAAGAAATTTATATGTATGAAGTTTGGGGATTAAACCATCTATTCAAATCCTATCAACGATTTTAGCAATTTACTATTTAAAATTGTTTTACTAAAATACATAAATAAAAATACTAATATAAACAAGTAATTAATATCCTTAAGAATATTTTTAATTAAAATTTTTAATAAACTAGTTTCTTAGAATACTTTTATTCGCTTATATGCAATATAGTAAATACAAAACATTTAATTTCTTTGCAACTAACGATAGTATTGTGTTCTTAAACAAATTTTCTTTTCAAGAAAGACAAACAATAACTGACCTGTTGATCGATTATTCCTGCATTATCCAATGGTTCCCGCATCGAAAAAAAAAAAAAAGAATAAATAATAAACAACTGAAATCCATACGTTAAGAATTGATTGAGGATTTATTCGCTATTAACATTTATTGCCCTGTACCTTCTAAAAACACACACATTGACGCAGCGTTACCATGGCGATAGGCAAAACATACCGAGATAGGATTAGTGTGATGTTATTGCTTGCTTTGCTCAAAGAATCGTTTGCACCGATAAACAAAAGTTCTATTCGAATCGTGAGTGAAAATTAAAGTTTATAGTGTTTGGTTGGCAATAGTTTGGTTGTTTGGGATAAATGTGTACTTTATTTAATGGAGAAACATTGTACTCGCTGCATTTAAGTGAAAGAAGATTATTTCTAGATTAAACTTATGCAACGAAAACAGTTTTCAAAAATCAGAACAAGTAAGCTCGTTATAAGTCTGATAAATTATAAAATTCTTTCTAATATATAAAAATTCTTTATTAGAATATTATATTAAATTTCTAATATATAAAATCTAATTATTTAAAAATTATTTATGTATATATTATAAGAATATTATTTCTAATATATATAGATGCTTATAAAAATCTTTCTTTTGGTAATTTCTTTTTCTGAAACTAATATTTATTTTAAAAAGTTATTTGAAGTACCATACTATTTGTGAGATAAATTTTAGTAGATAAAGCTACAGTTAAGATGTAAAATATTTGTTTTATTGTTGAACTTTTAAATTACGTATATTTATTTGTATTTTAAAATTTTGTTTCCTAAAACATGAGTCATTTATTTTATCAGATGTGTTTTCAAATTCAAATTGTTAAATTTGTTTAGAAAAAGTTACCTCATTTCTGTCGGTATAGCTTAAGAGTTTGCGAAAAACTTCATTATAAATAAATATCGTTATAAAATGAAATATAATTATATAATTTTTTCGAGTGCTATGCATATTTAATGTATGGTTCCATTTAATTATAAATTAAAAAAAAAAGAAAAATTGAATTCTGAAATTTATTTATTAAGGACGAAAAACTTATTTTAATATTAAATACATTTCTTTTCATTCATATGGATCAAAAATATGATATGAAGGTCCTCATAGAAACGTAAAGGGATTGTATATTTATTGAATTTTAAATTTCGATTGTAAAAATCATATTATTATTATTTTTTTTACATTCATTGTCACTTATTTTTGAAAAAAAAAAATTAATAAATTAACCACAACATTTCGCTTTTAAAGTATCTTTTATCTACATAAAAAGCAAATACTTTTTATTGATTCAGTTAGATTACAAATCACTTAGAAATAAAGTTAATTTTTTGCTATTACTATTTGTTTTTTTACAAATAGTTTTTCTAAAAAATATATTTATTTCATGTGTATTTTCACACTTCTTTTTAACATGAAATATATTTTTGCAATGAGTGTTTTCCAGCAAATCAACAAATCCTATTACAGAAAGAAAAAGAATACATGTCAGTGATTAAAAGCATTAAATATAAATATATGGCCTACATTGTAATTTTTTTGTTTTACTGCCTTATTATTATAAAGACAAGAAAATAAATAAGTTAAGGTATATCTGGTTTGTTATTATAACACAAAAAAAATTCTCATAACAAATAAAATAAAATAAATGATGAACGGTAAAATTAATCATGAAATTACCGATTAATTAAAAATAAATTATTATATATCTATCTACAATTATTACTTAACTGTGATGTGGATGAGCAAATCAATTTTTTATTGCTAATAGCAAATATAACCCGAAGTTGCTAAGTTTGTTTACATATAATATATTGAATTTCAATAACTTTTAATGAAATAAGCTATTAAAGTATTAATTGCAATTCAAAAATTAAAATTAAATTTGAAAAAAGACATGAAAATAGTTATGTTTCTAATGAAAAAATAGAAAATTTCCTTTCACCTCTCATTCATTTTAATATTACTTCATTAAATTTTGGAATTTAAATATTTACAAATAATTTTTTTGCGTCATCAATTTAATCCTACATCATTTTATTGTTAGCTCAGTTTTGTAAATATTTAACTCAATTTTTTCATTAATTTATTTTTAGCACACATTCTTTCCAAAGCATTCGAATTTAAAAACATATGCGTAAAAAAAATACCTTTTTTATAAAATAATTAAGCACTGGCACTGTAGTTAAATCAGTTACAAAACAATATTATACAAAATATTCATATTTTTGTTTACTTCTTTAAATATTATAATACCTTGCCATAACTATATAATTTTTTTTGATAGTTGCTTTTCATAAACAGTTTCAGCTAGTTTTTTTTTTTTTTTTTTTTTTGGAACAAATCTGTAGAAAAATTCAGAGGCCATTAAAAAAAAATTTACTTTTTAAATCAATTTTTAAAAATTATTTCGTTTCAAGATATGTAATTCCGTTTTGTATTTTAGGCACATATAAGGTGCATTGTTATCAGATTTTCTCTTGAAATGAATTCAGAATTTTAGCGATCATCATAATTACACCCAAATTAACAGATAAAAGCAAAGAAAAAAACATCACGACGAGAATTTCCGTTAACAGTTTAAATTCGAATTCACGCAAGAGATGAAATATTGAAAAAGCTTTTGAAATCATCTGATAACAATGCATCGTATATGTCGTCTAATTACATATCTTGAAACGAAATATATTTTTTTTTAATTGATTTAAAAGTAAATTTAAGCAAAAGTTTTTCTATTCTAGTGGATAAAACCCACTGATATTTATTTGATACAGCAAGTGTAAGATTAATGTAATAAGTAAAATGTGTAAGATTTGTAGAAAGTGAGGGCAACAAATCCTTACTAGTTGAACATTTTTTTGTATAGCTTGTGCCAATAATTGCAACACGTGGAGGAGATCTAGTAAATATAATTTGAATCATTAGGTTTGGATTTAAGATATACACAATCCAGTCACATTAATGCGACCATCACCTACTTTCGACGTTAACGTGAAATAACCAATTACAAAAGGCAGGTGGCAGCCCATTGCAGTGAAGTGTATGTAAAGGATGTCCTAGGGCATCGGAAAGCATTTCAATCGTTGGCGTGATGCAGAAACGCAGCGATTTATCGGACGTCCAAAAAAGGGCATGTTTATTGGCTTTCAGGCCAAGAGTGGAAGCATTTCGGAAACGGCTGATTTTGTGAACTGTTCGCGTGCCGCTGTGGTAAAAGTATATCGTGCATGGCAAAATGGCACTATCCAAAATCAGCGGCGTGGCACATGTGGTGCACCACGCGCTATAGATGACAGAGGCGAACAAAGGCTACGGAGATGCGTTCGGGCGAATAGACGTGCAACTGACCACCCAGATGAACCAAGCGGCTACCAAAGAGTGTATCCTCAACAACGATTCAGCGAACGTTGCTGCGCATGGACCTCCGCAGCAGACGCCTGGTTAATGTACCTATGCTGACTGCTGTTCATCGGCGACGAAGGTTAGAATTTGCACGCCAGTACCGAAACTGGACGTCCACAGAGTGGCGACAGGTGGCTTTTCCCGATGAATCACGTTTTATGCTCCATCGGACAGATGGACGTTGGCGTATACGGCGTGAAACGTCTGAAAGCAAACACCCTGCAACAATTGCCGGAAGGATCCAAGCTGGAGGGGAGCATTATGGTTTGGGGAATGTTTTCCTGGCATTCACTGGGTGCACTCCTCATTGTGGAAGGCACGATGGATCAGCACAAGTACGCATCTGTCCTTGCGGACCATATCCACCTACATACGAGTATTATTTTCCTCAGAATGATGGCATCTACCAGCAGGACAATGCGAGGTGTCATACAGCTCGCAGTGTATGTGCGTGGTTCAAAGAGCACCAGGATGAGTTTACCGTACTCCCTGGCCAGCAAACTCGCCGGATTTAAACCCAATCGAGAATCTTGGGGACCACCTTGATCAGGTTGTTCACGCCATGGATCCTCAATCGCGTAATCTAAAGCAGCTGGCCACGGCACTGGAGTCGGCATGGCTCAACAACCCAGTGAACACCTTCAGAAACCTAATTGACTCTCTTCCTACACGTCTCGCGGCGATCCACTCTGCCAAAAGTGGTTATTCTGGTTTTGACAGGTGGTCACATTAATGTGACTGGACTGTGTATATGGGGCCACGTGTGCTGGTGCCGTGTCTGGCGAATTCAACGGTGTATAAGCCAAAATTAGAGAAATATCCATCAGTACTACATGTACATTACTCTTCTCATTCCCCATTGTCTTCTTTATAGATATTCCATTGTCTACTTTATAGATATTCTATTGTCTTCTTTATAGATATTCTATTGTCTTCTTTATAGACATTCCATTGTCTACTTTATAGATATTCTATTGTCTTCTTTATGGATATTCCATTGTCTTCTTTATATTGTCAGATTCTCGTTGTTATTAATATGACTTTGATTTCAACGATTCTTTAGCATGTAGTTAGAAGGCCTGAATGCTTAATAATTTATTTCATTTTCATAAATTAAAGATTTTATGACTAAATACTTAAAATTTATAAACAAATATTTTAGGACACTTCACTGTCTTCTACGATAATATAGACAATCGCAACTTCGCAATTTTATCCCATCGGAATCTATTTATGCCAGTTATTGAAATTTCTAGACTAAAATTTTGGATTTTTTTAATCTCATCTAACTATTTGTTTGATGATCTGTCTGATCTTGCATCATAATTTTGAAGAATGTAGTTGATTTCACTGGGTTTAGCTTGTTTCTACAATTGTGACCTATTTATTGAAATTGAAATCCTTTTATTAATTGGATAATATTCGAACTTTTATGTATTTCATAAATTTCTTGGTTATAACACAATCACCGCACATACTGATCTAATATTAGTCTACATAATTTAGTTATTATTTTCTTTTCAAAACGTTTGTTGGGTAATTTTAAATTTGACTGCCAAAATTAATTATTATAAGAAATTTCACTTGCTATTTTATAAACATCTCGTTTATGTTTTACAAACATAAAAAATTCCAGTTTATTATGAATATCATTACCAAAGTTAAAAAAATTATCACTAAATTCATTTGATAAAAAAAATTGTTGCATGAAACTCCTGTCCTCTTTTCAAAAAATTCTCTCCCTAGGCTTGTGGCATAAGCCTTCAAAAATGATAAAAACGTCCTTCCCTCTAATCATTTCGTTTAAAAATTAAGTAAAGGTCACTTTTAGTAGACCTTCTTTAATTATTAATTCAGGATTAAAAATATACCACTGAATTATGTGATGCATGTCCTTTCAACATGGAATCATTCCAAAAATCTATTGTTGGTGATTATTTTTTCCTCTGGAACTTCTTTTTTTTCATATCTGTTTTCCTTTTTTTTCGTTTTCAATTTTTTTATTAAGAATGAGTTACAATGAATTATTCATAGAAATAAAATTAATAACTGAGTATAATATTATTAAAGTTGTATAGTTGTCAAAGTAGCATTCTTGATAAGTTTTATGTAAAATGAAGTTTTAAAATATCTCTCATTTTGCATGTTAAGAGGAAAATAATAAGAAAATAATTAACGGAAAAAAAGTAGAAAAACAATTTTTTTCTTCTTTTTACAACTTGAGTGTAATTTTTTTTCCTAATTATGGATTAATTGTAATAAAAATAATAGTGCTTGAAAACTTGGTGATTATTTATGTTTGTTTCTAAACTGCTTTGATATGTGTAATTTGATGTTCAACATTATATTTAAAAAATGATGTTTAAAAAAATTAACACTCGGAAATAAAAAAAAGAAATGTAGTTATGTTAAAAAAATCTAATGCAATATTCTATTCAACTGATCTAATAAAAGATAGGAAAATATTCTGTCATTCTAAAAAATATTTTTTTTTTCCTGTGATTCTTATTCTTTTGAATTTAAATAAAGAAATTTTTAGTGCTTTCAATGCCTTGCAACAGAATTAATGAACCAATAAGCGGATTGCGATTTGTCTGGCTCTAATGATCATTGCCCCAGGAAAAATTCCAATTTTGTAACTCCTGTTCAAAAACAATGTATCCTCCAGTTTCTAAAAATTAAAAAAAAAAAACCAGGCTAGAAATCAAAATAAAAATTTTCCGTGATTTTTTGTTAATGGATAATTAAAAAATTTTTTTTTTGACTTACATTTAAATAATTTCTACTTTCTTAAAAAAGTATTACAGTGAATTACAAATCCAAAAATTTGAAAATTATGTTAAGAAATTAAACAGTTTTTTACCCATAAAATTATGGACATTGTTTTTACGAGCTGGGTTGTTTAGCAGAGCGTTTCTTATTGATTAATTTTTTACAAATTTCTTTTCCGATTATTGGTTTATTAAAAAAAAAATTTTCATAAGCTTTCTTTATACATAATATTTATTTAAAATTCTTCAACGAGTTAATAATTATATAATTACATAATTAAGTATGGTAACATTATTCTAAAAGATCATCTGGTGAAGGCAAAGACAATTTTATTACAAAGTGAAAAGGAGATTTTTCAAGAAAAAGAAAATCGCTTGAAATTCCTTAGTTTTTTATTTTATTTAATTTTTTTTTAAATTAAATTAATTTTTTTTTAAGATTACTGTTATAAATTTTGTTATTACATTAAATTCTAAATATGGATAACTTGCATATTGGTCCAGCCATTTTATATTTTAATTGTCTTCCCCAAAATTTGGTATCTTTGTGCAGAACTATTTTTAACATGTCGACTCGTAGAAATACAAGCGGCCTGATGGTCGATTGGCTAGTGCTCTGGCCTTTGGTACCACTGGTGTTTAGTTTCGGTTCTTGATGGTGGCATACATGTTTGTTAATGGTTCCGAATCTACGTTAAACTGTAGGTCCCTGTCTATTTAGCCTAAAGTGTGCACAAAATGGCCTTAGAGCGACAAACCAAACAAAACCTAGAAATACAATGAATACAATAAATTGTTAAGGATCAGCATACTCTATGTTTTTGATAGGAAATGTGCATAATTAATGTGCATAGGAAATGTGCACATTCATATATAATTAATTAATTCAGATTGAAACTCTTGTGAATGCCCATATAGCAGATATCATAGACAGCTCTGACGCAGGATATAATTTTCATTTTTAAGTTATTCTTCTAAAAAAATAAACATATTGAAACATTTCAAAACAGATGAATACGTGCATTCTTCAGATGGAGGACATTAATTAAATGCAGAAACTAAAGAAGAAAAATATAAGGGAGTCCCACAGATCTGTTAAAGATACAATTATAACGTTTATTTTTAGGGAAAGTTGGGAGAATTTTTTTATGGAAAGTTGTTAAATTTTATTTATACACCAAAATAATGCTGCAAATAATTTATTTTCAAAGTACATCAAGTTTCTAATATTTCTAATGAACTTTGCCAGTGAAAAAATTAGTTTCAATCTTTCAATGAATGTATTAATTTACTGAAGTCTATTATTAAATTGTCTATTTTCCTTATTTTTGCAGAATGCTTTGTTCTATTGAAATTAACCAAATCTAATCTATGCAAAATAAAATACTAAAAATGTCGCCGTGGTGAATATATTGGCGAAGTTTCTAGAAAGAACGTGGGGAACCCTTATTGACTTTAGAAATTTTTCCTGAGAATCTGTAATGTTAATTGACTACTGTAGAAAGATTTAGGATATTATGATGAAGAAGTGCGGTTGAGAAATTAAGTTCCTTTTTATGAACAATCTTGTCAATTTTTTTTCCTCTGATTGAATCTGGTCTGACTTTTTTTCTGATATTGTATTAGAAATTGACTGTGCATCTTTTTTTTTGCTTGTTATAATCAAATAGAGTTTTAAAATAAACAGTACTTTATATTGTGACAGCAAACAAAACTCCGAGTTTTCGATTACAATATGATTTTGACGTATACAGGCAATCAATCATTATTCCTATACTATTTCATTTTGCAACCAACACTACAACTGCTTGGATTATTTTTTTCTTAATCGAATCACTTTTTAATTAATTTTGAGCTTTGGTTTTTTAAAAAAACAACAAATTCCTTGTACTTTTACAAATCGTCATATGTGTATGTAGTATGTTATGTATTTAATCATGTTATTTTTGAGGGTTATATGTGTGTTCTCACATTTGATTTTCTAATTTATTCTTTCCGTGTAATACTTTCATCCCGCCTTTCTTCTTTTATTCCAATTCACGGGGAAAAACAATTTGACATTAAAAAATTTTTTGACTGGTTTCCTACAAATGAGTCATTTTAACCATATTTATGAGGTTTCTTTTATTTAAAAAATAAAAAAAACAAGGGAAACGTTATTGAATTGGTTTTTCTACTGACTTTAAAAGCAGCTATTTTTTCAGTAAATCATTTGTCTCTGATTTTTAAAAATCGTTAAAATGGCGGATACTATTATACTATTAACTCCACTTTTATTACAATATTAAAGTTTATCCATGTTAATGCTTTAATTCTAGGAAATACTACATGTTTTGATTTCAATGGCTGAAAGTCATCTGTCCAGTTTTTCTGTTACAGTTCTCCTCATGATCGCTCAAAGCAGATGATGGAGCGCTATGAAAAGGTTTCCAAAATCGGCGAAGGTTCCTATGGCGTAGTTTTTAAGTGCCGCAGCAGGGAGAACGGGCAGTTAGTGGCCATCAAAAAATACGTCGAAACAGAAGATGACCCGCTCATAAAGAAGATAGCTCTCAGGGAAATTCGTATGCTGAAGGTGAGCAAGAGAATTATTATACAAGTAAAATGCTTTTGTTATTGTCATTGCCAAATAAAAAAGGCTGTTAAATAAAGTTCCCAAATAACATACTTTAAGGCACTGGTCCTCAAACTTTTTGAAGTCGGGGCGTATTTTGAAACCTACAAATAATTGTAGGCGCACTACGTACAAATAAGCACCCACTAATAATGCTTTACTGTTTTATATCCAGATGGTCAATTTCACATATTGCTACTTACAAATAGTGGAGTCTCGGAGGTTACAATGGAATTTTTTTTTAACAGTGAAAATAACATAGACACCAACGCTCATAATAGTCAACCATGAAAGTTATATCTCCTAGTTTCTTAGAAACAATCTTTCTGGTTGCCTTTTTTATGTGGATGAAAAAAGCAACCAGAAAGGTTTGTTGTGTGTGATGAAAACTATCTTTGAATGGGAAAAAGGATAACTATATTTATTTTTATATCTGGGCACATGTTTCTCTGGAATACCACAAGATGCACTCGAAAAATTTCTAGGTCATCCTTTTCAGAACCTGCTTAAGGAAAGGTTTTGATTGACAAAAGAAGGACAACGTAAATATTATTTTCAAATTTAGTTAAAGAATTGTCAAAATAAGAAATTAATCCACGAAATTTTATCAAAAATAAGTTATTGGTAATAATAGGACTCGATGGTCATTGTGTCAACGTGAGTAAGCTTGTCGTATAGACTCAGAATACATGAACAATCAACTCTGAGTAACTTGTGCTCCGGCCAAAGTGGGTTGTCCCATGTACACTTTCCGTAGGTGTGCATTCAAACATTAATTGCTGATTCGATTCGACGGGCCAATGACACTCCTGTAGCTTAAAAAGAGTATTGCATGGACAGTCTGACTGCCTGACAGTCATCTCCATATCATTTAAATACAGGTCGATACACCTGAAAGTCCTGACGGAGGCAATTGCTTTCCATTGATTCCTCCTCCTCCAATCATTGCTTATCATTTGATTATTTGTGGCACATACAACTGGAACACGAGGTTCACTGATGTTAAAAAGTAAAAAATTGCGTCTTGAATGTATATATGTTAGAATTTCTTAATGTATATAAAAGTTATTTTAATATACACATTCATGAATAATGTTTTTAATAAATTATAAAATCACGATATATTCTTTATATTAAGTGAAATATGTAATACATGATATTATAACGTGAAACATGAAATAATATTCCCGCCGAAATAATGTTAAAGAATTCTTGTTATATTAAAATTTGCCACTTAGATACATTTATAAATTACAAATGCATTTTCAATTCAAAGAAATTCAGTATAATTTAAAAACAAATAATAGTATAGCAAATAGAAAATCAATCATAGCTAGCGGAGAGTTAGCATCAAGTCTTTTCCATTTCAATTCTTTCCTTATACAGATAGTTTTAATAAATAAATAATTAGTTATTGAATTAACTTTATTGAAACTAGATTTGAATTTGATTGAAAAATTCATCTAGCAACAAAATAAGAGAGGGTGATTAAGTCATTCGACAAGCGATTACCCTTTTAAGTGTAAAATATTAAAAATAAAAACATAGCTAATGCTTGAAATACATTAACAATATCGTTTTTAAAAGCAATGAAAATAAATCAATCATATAATACAAATCTAGAAAGGGGTATCTAGGAGAATAATCATAATTCTTATTACTGAATAGTTTTAAAACGCACTAGGAATATTAATTAATTAATTTTTTTCTTATTTATTTTGAATAATGTTTTTATTAATAATAGTTTTAAATGTTTTTAATAAGTACACCTGTCAAAACAAAAGAAAAATATTTTCTTATTTAACATTAAACTCTTGAACAAATAAATTTCAAAAATATTTAATAAAAATTGTTTGATTATTATAATTTCTTCATAGCAATTGAAGCATCCAAACCTAGTCAATCTGATTGAAGTTTTTAGAAGAAAACGTAAATTACATCTTGTGTTTGAATATTGCGACCACACCGTTCTAGATATACTTGAGAAGCATCCGAAAGGGTAAGTTAAAATGGAGCAACTTTATGATTTCACTTTCCTGAAAATTAAAATTTTAATTTTAATGATATTAAAAATTTTTTTGGTACAGAGTTCCTGAACAACTAACAAAGAGAATTTTGTGGCAAACGATACAGGCTATTAATTTTTGCCATCAACATAATGTAAGTATTTGTTTGCATGACATTGTATTATTTTTATTATTATTGAAAAATGTATTAATGTTGTCCTTATTGCAATGCTTAGAGTACAGAAAATTTGTCCAAACAATTACTATGATTAAAATCATGTTATATATATAATATTTTAAAATATATCAATTCTTAAAAACAAATTATCATTATTTAGGTAACTAAAATAGCATGTAAATAATGAGTAAAATATTGAAATACTCTAATAAATAATTTTCTTATTTTTTTCTCATATATATGCTCATACTAGCTGTGAAAAAAAGCTATTTAAATAATTAGTAAATTTAATAGCATTTTTTAAATATTTGATTCAATAAATATACGAAATATATTACTATTATCTGTAGTGTAGTTTTTTACATTTAATTGTTAAATCATCAGTGTTATGAAAATGACTAGAACAAGAAAATAATTCCTTTGAGAAAGTTACGATATATTATATAAAGGCTCAAAAATATGAAAAATTAACAAAAGAAAACAATTTATTGTAAATTTTATATAATTTTAATGATTGCAGCTTTGTAATAAGATTCCAAAAATAAAATAATGTCAAATTAAAAGTGATGTCGGAGTTAAAAATTTTTTTTAAATGCTTAGAGCGTAAGAAATAAAGAAATTCATCTTTATTACTTTGTTTGAAAATGCATCAGAAATAATTTTCCTTCCGTTGTTGGATAATTCAAATGCTGCACTAATAGGAGATATTACAATTTTGAATTTTATGCATTTAAAACCATTAACTTTTCTTTTTAATTGAAAAAGAGAGGCAAAAATGTTTCTTTTCCTAACGAATTATAAAACTTTAAGTGTAGTTTTAAAAATTTTGATATCATTTATTGATAATGCACATGGAATATGGTAATTTAGGAAGTTTTATTTTATACATCGTAATTTTAATAGCAACAGTATAATCACAATTATTGTACGTTAAATGCATTAACTGGATGAAATTTAAAAGAAAATACCCAGCAATTATTTTAAATAACTCTGTTATACTAATTAAAATGTCATGAATTTTATTTATTTATTTTATATTTTATTTTCATGCAGTGCATCCATCGTGATGTAAAACCAGAGAACATTTTACTGACAAAAGAAGGTATAGTGAAATTATGCGACTTTGGTTTCGCCAGAAATCTAAGTAAGTTTATTTCACAAATTATCTTACTAAATATTACTTTCCATGCTATTCATTTTCTCACACTTTTAAAATTTCCTTCGTAGTTATCAGTTATATGTAATGAAATTAATTTCTGTTCGTTTAATAAGAAAAGATCACGAACTATTTGCCATCGATTGGACTGAAATTCATAGTGCATGCAGGTCTTGCCTAGTTTGGTTTGTCGCTCTATGGTGATTTCATGCACACTTTGGGTTAATTAGACCGGGACCTACAGTTTAGCGTGGATTCCGAACCACTAACAAACATCCATGCCACAGCTAGGATTCGAACCTGAAGCTTGCAATATCAACGGCCAGAGCGCTAGTCACTTGGCCTCCAGACCGCGTAGGTCATGATTAGGATGTAAAAAAGGACGCGCTTTCAGTAATTTTCGACAAAATTGAATTCGAAACTTTATATACATTCATTTAGCTGTTCTTCATAGCCCGTGGCGGCCAAGGCCGTCAGATTTTGAAACAGGAGTAAAATGTATCGGAATTGTTTTGCTATCGATTTGCAATAGTATTTTACAGAAAAGCACTTTTTCTCATTTAAGTTTATTTTAATTTTTGAAATGCTGCCTTTATGAAAAATAGTTTTCTATTCCGTTTGATGAGCATAAATATTCTATAGAAATTTTCTGAATTAATCTCAAAAACAATTTGATTTTAAATTTTATGCATTTCATAATAAATTCAAAATGAACATAAGATGTTTAGCTACAAACAAATTAAAAATAACAATCTGGTGACGATGCAATTCTTTCAATGTGTAATTCTTTTTCTTTTTCATTTGATATCTTATTTCTAATCTATTTAACTACAGGTCCCGGAGAGAACTACACGGACTACGTAGCCACTCGTTGGTACCGGGCCCCCTGAGCTGTTGGTGGGAGACACTCACTACGGGCCCGAGGTAGACGTGTGGGCCATCGGGTGCGTGGCCGCAGAACTCATTCGAGGAGAGGCCCTCTGGCCTGGAAAATCAGATGTGGATCAGCTCTACCTCATACGCAGAACTCTCGGTAATATTCGTGTTCCCTCCCTTACACAATTTATATGAGTCAGATAAAATAAATTGCTAAAATTGTTTAAATTTAAAATAAAACATTAATGTTATTTAATTAATTAAAGCAAAATTTTAAAGCGTTTGATAAATAAATAACACTTTTGCAATTTCTCGATTTACTTGGCATAGTTCGAATACAAATGTTAGAATTAAGAAAATGTAAGGTAATTGTCTATAAAAATAATGTATAGCATTTCAATCAACATTATTCACCTGATACTATATTGCAGATTCATATTTAAAAAATTTTGTCCTTTTTTTTGATGATCACCCACTAAAGGAAAATATAGCAAAGGATAATGCCGCATACTACAACGTTTAAATTTTTATGCATTTAACGGGGAAAAAAGGCTCATTCCCACCGAGGCGAGAAGTTCGCTGAAGATTGAACTTGAGTGCAGGCAAGTATTTTAAAATTGTTCGACCCCAAGCATATACGCCTAGTGAGAGTTCCGTTTGGAAGGTTGAAAATAATGCATTTCAACACCTGATACTTTGGTGTATTTCAAACTGGTTTCATGATGGCGAACGTGAAAAAGTGAGAAGGGATAGTGATTGGTCAACTCTTCACGCTTAAAGCCTCCGCCTTTTAACGAGATTAAGGAAGGTTCTGCTTTTAAGGGATACCGGAATTTTTTGGTCGCATATTATTTTTGAAAAAATCAAGACATGACTTGACTTGAATTGGTACTTTGAATTTTATGTTCGAACAAGCTGCTTTGTCTCGATTTATCCAATTGCTCTTAAGAAGAAATAAGAAAATTTTAATGTAATAAAGAATAATAAAAATCTCGTAATCAGCAAAGTTGGACTGTTTCCAAAGGTAGTAAATAAAAAGAGTACCAAAAATTATGGAGTCACGCAGAACCTCTGTCGCTTAAAATGAAGACAAAAAGATTAACACAAGAATACTTAGCAATTTTCCAGCAGAAAATTAATTATTGATAGTTAGTTGTTTGCCATATTATTGTTGTTTATCATATCAAATTTAACTATAAATAAGTTGGACATTGCAGTATCGGGAAAAAGCATTCTGAGTCTCTTGATGGATAAAATGTTTAAATTTAGTATGCTTCTCTTCCAGTTTGTTTGTTGAAATAAAATTTAGTCCTTGGTTTCCAGTTTATTGCAGCTTGAACACATCGGGGGAAAAAACTGAACCAATTCATTTAGAGAAAAGTCGGAGTTGGTTTAATACTATTTAAATGAATCAGATCCAAATATTTTCCTCTTGTTCATTATGTTTTTGATGGATGAAATTTTGGTTTATAAAAAATGTAGAACCAGTAGCCCATTCAAAGTATGTTACCAAATATTAGTTTTCTTCCATAAGTCGTTCTAATTGAATAAAAAATGTTTTCTAACGAATTATGATTCAGCTCCAGGTTAAAGTCATAGTTAATCAAAAATATAAATTTACTTCATTCATTTGTATTATGATAGAATAAAATTTATGCATATATACGAATAGATTTAAAGTAAATGAATATTGAATCAGAATTTTTTTTCTTAGTTAAGAGAAAAAAAAAAAAAAAAAAAGCTCAGATATTTTTCTTCTTGTTCATTTATGTTTTTAAATGGCGTTCATCATTTTTTTTTTTCAAAAATATTTTTGCTAGATTTAAATTCCATTAACCTAAATTGATTTATACTTTCCCAGTGGCAGCTTGCTGGTATGCATTTTCATGATGTTTTCGGAAAACTAGTTCATCATTGCTTTCGAAAAGGAGTTCTAGGGTTATTATTTCTTTTTCATTTTTTATTTCAAGTACTAGTTGAACTTCATCTATTCTAATCATCGTTTAACTGTTAAAATGTTCTGATCTATTTGAACTGTAGTTTTATCTTTTCTTCCTATTTCAAATTTACTGTTATTTATATTCTTTTGGTTGCTATAAAGTACGAGAAACGTTTCTTTTATTTTAAAAGGAATTTGTAAGCCTGATTCAATTTGAGACATTGATTGATTTGAAATTAATTTCGTATATATTTAAAGAATTTCCTTTAGTTTTAAAGAGTAGTTCCTTTATCAAATTCTTTTCTTTTGTTCTTTTATCTGTTGTATTTAAAAAAAAAAACATTTGGATAAATTGAGATAAAACAGCTTCAACGAGCATACATGTCAAAGTACCAACTCAACTCCAAAGTCAAGTCGAAAAGGAGGATAGTGAAAAATTGTTACAACATGGTTATTTCTCTGCTACACGATATGCAGAGCAATATGCAATTACGGCTTGAAAGCCCTTTTAAAGGCAACAACTCCTTCTCCACAATTAAGATGTGTCTCTACGTATTAAGACATCTGCTTGAATTTCAATGATATAAAAATGTGGTCATTATATGAAAATACTTTAATCAAAGTTAACTTTGATTATTTAACAGTGGCTGGATTTGGATTATTTAATAGTGGTTTCTTTTCTACACGATATGCAGAGCAAAGGCAATACGGCTAGAAAAACCTTCAGAAAGACAATAGAGAGTTTTTGCATAACGTATTTTTATCGTCCGATATTTTTTCTTCGTAGAGCGCATGCTCATAGGAAACATTGTACCTATTGCGCACTACTGAGCTATTCCTATGAGCATGCGCGCTAGGAAAAAAATATCGGACAATAAAAAAACGTTATGCAAAAACTCTCTTCTCCACAATTAGGATGTGCTATAAGAACATCTATTTCCAATATAAAAAAATGATCTGTTGGAATTGAATTCCAGTTAATTATTTTAACAAGAAAAAAAAAAAGCGGAAGTACATTTTATCAAATAAAAATAAGTCTCAAATAAACAATTCCCATCTGAGTTGTAGTATAAACTTCAACGAGGCTGTAACATCTGGAGTGTTACTAAACAATTTCGCTCGCGTGATGCTTGTTCATAATACAGGGCCCGCACGCACAAGAATCCGAGCATTCACCCACAGCATAAAAAGCAGGTCACTGAAAAAAACGGAAATCCATCTTGGTTTTTGTAACTAGCTGGATCAATGAACTTTCTTTCCGCTGAGCTAAAACAATGCTGATACGTCTTTACTTCACTTCCTTTAATTGACGTGAATTTATAATGTTAGCCCATGTTCTTGTGCGACGAGGGAATTTGCAAGGTTATTGACTCGTCTTTAAGTGGCAATGTTAAAATAGAAATTTTCATCAGTCTTGGACTATGTTTAACTATTCTCTGGCATTTTACCAAATGCTGGGTGTGGCGAACATGTTAATGTATATTTGAAAATAAAAAAAGATTTGTTATGTTCCTGTCTTTGCAAAAATGAAAGATGATATTAATAAGGGGTTTTACAATGAATCCCAAGCATAAATTTATCTAAAAATATATTCATTTTTGCATTAAATCTAAATCAATCTTGATCAGTAATACTTTTTACTTCGCATTTATTTATTAAAAAATGTTCTCGCTTTATAAACTTTATACGAAATTAAAACTCTAACACCCAAATAAAATAATTGATTTCAATTTATTTAATAGTTTTGATACAGTAACCATTTAAATAAAGGTAAAAGGCCCAAAAGCATACACATCTTGAAATGTAGTAACTGTTGATTTAGTATTAAGTACAGTACTTGAATAAAACTGAAAGCAAAAATAAAATAATATGACCTTACATGAATATGGCAGACATGTCTAATGTTATCTGATTTCAATACTTATCATAAACTATAAAATAAAAATCAATAGTAGATATAAAAAAAAAAAAGTCAAAAAAAAAATTTTAATCAAAATTCAGAATTTTTTTTTAAATTCAAAAAAATTTCAAGATCAAAATGTTTAGCATATTTAATAGCAGAATCTCAATATGATCAATAATTTCTGTCTTCAGTCACTTAGAACATCCACATCAGTAAACAATTTTTCATCCTTGTGAAATCTGTAATAAAAATATAAAACTTTTAGGCTTTTATAATAAAATACTATTAAAACTACTAAATGAACAATATTTAATTAGAAATAACAACTTGAACATTATTAGTTCAATTTTTGTTTTGAAGAGAAAAATCAAATTAAAACTTTTTAATTTGATCTTTTTGATTTTTTAAAAATATTCTCAACATTGAAAAATAAACAAGAAAGTTAATTAAAATCTGATAGTAAATAATAAAAGTACATTTTATCAAAATAAAAAAAAAAAAAAAAATGTTTTAATTATTTACAATCTTAATTTTCTTAGGGGAATTGACGCCAAGACATATGCAGATTTTTAAAAAGAATGACTTCTTCAATGGAGTATCTATACCAGATGTTGAAACAAGAGTAAGTGGACGTTTTTTAAGTAAGAAATTCAATCTAAAGAAAGTTCCCAATATTCATCCCATAATTAACATAATAATTTTTAATAGTTGCAGTGAAGAAACTAATATGTACTCTGTAAAGAAAAAAAAAAAATAAAAAAAAAATTTATATAATGAAAAATACACAGTCCAGTCCATTAATGTGACCACCACCTACTTTCGACGTCAACGGGAAATAACCAATCACAAAAGGCAGGTGGCAACACATTGCAGTGGAACGTATATAAAGGATGTCCTAAGGCATCGGAAAGCATTTAAGTCCTAAGCATTTCAATCATTGGCGTAGTACAGAAACGTAGCGATTTATCCGACGTCCAAAAGAGCATGATTATTGGCTTTCGGCCAAGGGTGGAAGCATTTCGGAAACGACTAATTTTGTGAACTATTCGCGTGCCGCCATGGTAAAAGTATACCGTGCATGGCAAAATGGCACTATCCAAAATCAGTGGCGTGGCACATGTGGTGCACCATGGGCTATAGATGACAGAGGCGAACGAAGGCTACGGAGATGCGTTCGGGCGAATAGACGTGCAACTGTTGAGCAACTGACCACCCAGATGAACCAAGGGGCTACCAAGAGTGTATCCTCAACAACGGTTCAGCGAACGTTGCTGCGCATGGGCCTCCGCAGCAGACGCCTGGTTAATGCACCTATGCTGACTGCTGTTCAACGGCGACTAAAGCTGGAATTTGCACGTTAGTACAGAAACTGGACGTCCACAGAGTTGGCGACAAGTGGCTTTTTCCGATGAATCACGTTTTATGCTCCATCAGACAGATGGATGTTGGCGTATACGGTGTGTAACGTCTGAAAACAATCACCCTGCAACAATTGCCGGAAGGATCCAAGCTGGAGGAGGGAGCATTATGGTTTAGGGAATGTTTTCCTGGCATTCATTGAGTGCACTCCTCATTGTGGAAGGCACGATGGATCAGCACAAGTACGCATCTGTCCTTGCGGTTCATGTCCACCCCTACATGCGAATTATTTTTCCTCAGAATGATGGCATCTACCAGCAGGACAATGCTCGAGGTGTCATACAGCTTGCACTGTACTGCAAACTCGCCATTTAAACCCAATGGTTCGATCGGGTTGTTCGCACCATGGATCCTCAACCGCGTAATCTAGCGCAGCTGGCCACGGCACTGGAGTCGGCATGGATCAACATCCCAGTGAACACCTTCAGAAACCTAATTGACTCTCTTCCTGCACGTCTCGCAGCGGTCCGCTCTGCCAAAGGTGGTTATTCTGGCTTTTCACAGGTGGTCACATTAATGTGACTGGACTGTGTATAAATTGATGCTTCAAAACTTCAATTTTGATTTATTGTTTAACAGTAATAAATGTCTGGAATAAATTTTAATGAAAATTTAATTTCGAAAATTTACATGTTTCTATTATTTAATTAAAAAGTGTCTTTATTAAAAACCTACTATTAAATTATTGTACAATAATACAAATTAATTGGAAACAGAATGCTACAGAATTGGGAAATTTTAAAATAATTAATTAATCAACAATTTGATAAGCGATTCATATGTGAATGTTTTCCGAAGTATATTGGAGTTTAACCCTCACCTTCCAAACATTAAGTTTTTTCTTTTTTTTTTTTTAATTTTGGACTTTCTCTAATGAGTTTTTATTTTTTTAAGGAAACTTTGGAAAGTAGATTACCAGTAAATATTTCTGAAGAGGAATTAGACTCTTAAAGGTAATGAATTGTTAAATAATTGATATTGTTGTAATTGATACATCGTTCCATGTGCCAAAAGCATCAATGTGGAAACGATCATAAGGAGATTTTTTTATCAGTACTTCAAATACTACAGAAAATAATCAATATCCAAACTGAAAACAAGCATCTTTTTCTTTTTAAAAAAAATGAGGAAAAAGATATTAAATTATAAATTTCAACTTCCGAGAATTAAAAATAATAATAATAATAATAATAATAAAATAAATAAATAACCAATAAAAGTATTTCTTTGCCACCTTTTAACTTGCATCAAGATAAAAATAAACTTCAAAAAATAGTAATAATAAATACTATTATAAAAAGTTCTAAGCTACAGTTAAAATTAAAATTTATATTACTAATTATTTAAAACGTATTAGTTAAACATGCGCTAATTTGTGACTGAATCAATGAGAGAGAAAGAATCGTCAAACCAACTGGTATTAAACATTACAATATCTTGCTCCCATACATTTTCAGAAATATAATAGCATTATTTGTTAAAATTTAAAATTTCGTTGAATAATTTTACTAAGCTTTGTATTAACAAAAATTTATTTGAATTTCGTTTTTAAAGGTACTGTTAATGATTTATTTATATCTTCATTAAAATTTGTTAACAATTGTTACTATAAATGTAGATTTTAGCATAGTGACCATGAATAACAGCGATCAGTAATAGCTAGTAATTTTAAATTGCTTAATTTATTTACTTTCCAATAAATAGATAATTTCATTATTTATTGTTCTCATATAAGTTGCAGTTAATGAATTTATTCTGAAATACATGCATAAGAGTTTTAAAAATTTCTTATTATTTATGGTTATTCTAATTATACGTAGATTTATGGATAAGTAATATTATTATTGCTATTACAGAAAAACAACTAATAATAGCGATTCATTTATCTGGCAAAATCTATTTGTAAAAAAATAAGTACAAGAGATTATTGGACAACTGTATTACTTTTTCAGAAATGTATGGATAAAGACCCAGAGAAGCGATACACTTGCGAACAGTTATTCCATCATCGTTATTTCGATGGTTTCAATAAATCCGAAATAGAGAATGATCTATTGTCTGCTCGACGCAGAGATAAATTAAAGGTACAAGAATGTTTCGTTTATTTAACTTATATATTTTACAAAATTAAAGAGGTTTAAGATTGTTTGATGTCTTATATCTTTAATCGACAGCGAATAATAATGATTATTTTAAGTATTGTTTCTATGATTTGAGTAAGTCATGCTAATATGTTTCCTTACTTTGCTTATCATTCAATTAGTTTTAACTCACTGTAAGGTCCCGGTATTTGTTAGACGAAAGACGAATTAGAACATGCCACGCAAGGAGGGGAGGGGGCAATCAAGGTGCCACCAGCATGAAGAATAAGCTGGATTGAGAATTGAGCAGGATAAAAGCTATGGAAAAAAGGTGAAGTGTGCAACCAGATTGCAACTGGGTGTGGTTGAGTTGAGATACTTGAGACACAGATTTGAGAACTCACAACACGTACAATTAGAGACATGCAATAATTAACGCATTTAAAGATAGATAGTTATAGAGTCGTGAAGGGATTCCACTCTAAGCCAAAAACCCGAGATTCGGGACGAAAATATACTTCTCTCCGGGTGAGTGTCTGTAGGCCAACTAATATGTAGGGTTGCATTAAATATACGCGGATCTCGTGAGAGACTATAAATTAAGTGTTCATTTCTCAGCGTTAGCGCAGGTCACGCTGTACTCTCTACTGACGCTGGCCTATTGACAATTTCTCTCGATGAACGCCACAGGGGTGAACGCCACACGATGATGCTCTTGCCAACGCGTAGGAGGAAACATGATTACAAGGATGGTTCTGCTCAGGAATCTCGGAATCGAGAACGAGCAGTAGAGAGCTCGAGATTGGAAAGCTGTTTGGGAACCTGCTGAGTGTTTTGTTCATGTATATAAATAGTCATTAATATATATAATAATCATTAATATAGATGAAATAATATAGAAAAATAGTCCTTAGATATAGATAAGATGAATATAGATAAATAGTCATTAATAAATATAGTGAATTGAAGTGCGTTGAAAATAAAGTGTTGAAAGTAATGCGTTGAAATTCCGTACTCTCAGGTTAAAAGAATATTCTTTATTCTCGGATCTGGATGGCTTATCTAATAATTTTTAATTAACTATTTTCAATCTCACATTTTATCATTTAGTAACCTACATGCTTCTTTTAGAGACTCTTGCCATAATATGTTATCTTGTCAATTAAGAAATTTATAAAAATTCAGGGCATCTTTTTTTTAGAGCAAAAGAAGAATAAAAAGTTGAGCAATGGTGGATCTCATGTACCATTTATGCATTCTATAAACAACCCACAGACAGGATGATAAAGGGAAGACAGTATCTTCCGGGAGTATTTTTAGTGTAACTGTTCTACATTTTTCTATCCTCACGGAAGAAGGAAAAAAGTATTTATTAAGTAATTCTGTAAAATCACTGTGAAAAAAATGATATTTTTTGAAAAGATAAATTATTCAATTAACATACCGATAGAAATGTTATAAAAATGTAAATTCACTTAATGTATATCAACTCCTATACATTAAGTGAAATCCTGGTTTGCATAGCCACAGACTAACAAGAGACATTAATTACTTTTTTTAAACGATGATAAATGAATCGTTTAAGATAAGTGTTTCTTATATTTTGCTTCAATTTTTTTTTTTTTTACTTGTATCTTTCAAGTGAATCCATGACCCTTCTTGCATAAAACAGTTACAAAAAGTTAATTAGATAGATTTATTTAACGGAATAGATTTTAAATAAAATAGTTAATTTTTATTTAATTACATTGCTTGTAAGTTCATTCGTTTTGTAATGCGACAAATAAAAAAAAAAAAGATAAGAAAAGGGGTATATTTTTATGTTTGAAAAAGTTATAAAAATGACATCCATTATTTGTTCTTGTTTTCATTGTTTCATTCGTCATTGTTTTTTTTTTTTACATTGTTTCATTCATTGTTTTGTGCTCTCATTGTATTTCTTAAATGATATTTATTGTTTTTTATATGACATTCATTGTTTTCATTGCTTTTCTTAAATGGCGTTATTTTTTTCTTGTTTCCATTGTTTCATTCATTGTTTTTTTTAAATGACATTCACTGTATTTCATATACTTAAATACACTGAAGTGACAAAAGTCATGGGATACCTCTTAATATCGTGTCGGCCCTCCTTTCGCCCGGCGAAGTGCAGCAACTCGACGTGGCATGGACTCAACAAGTCGTTCGAAGTCTTCTGCAGGAATATTGAGCCATGCTGTCTCGATAGACGTCCATAATTGTGAAAGCGTTGATGGTGCAGGATTTTGGGCACGAACAGACCTCTCGATGATGTCCCATAAATGCTCGATGGGATTCATGTCGGGCGATCTAGGTGGCCAGATCATTCGTTGGAATTGTCCAGAATGTTCTTCAAACCAATCGCGAACAGTTGTGGCCCGGTGACATGGCGCATTGTCATCCATAAAAATCCCATCGTTGTTTGGGTACATGAAATCCATGAATGGCTGCAAGTGATCTCCAAGTAGCTGAACATAAGCATTTCCAGTCAATGTTCGGTCCAGTCGCATCAGAGGACCAAGTCCATGCCATGAAAAAAACAGCCCACACCATTACGGAGCCACCACCAGCTTGAACAGTGCCTTGCTGACAGTTTGGGTCCATGGCTTCGTGGGGTCGGCGCCACACTCGAACCCTACCATCAGCTCTTACCAACTGAAATCGTGACTCATCGGACCAGGCCACGGTTTTCCATTCATCTAGGGACCAACCGATATGCTCACGTGCCGACGAGAGTCGCTGCAAGCGATGTCGTTCTGTCAGTAAAGGCACTCGAGTCGGTCTTCTGCTGGAATAGCCCAAGAAAGCCAAATTTCTCCGCACAGTTCTAACAGACAAGTCCCTTGTACGTCCCACAGTGATTTCTGCGGTTATTTGACGCAGTGTTGCTTGTCTGTTAGGAATTTACGACTCTTTGCAGACGTCGGTCTCAAGTTAAGTGCAGGCGGTCGACCACTGCGCTGTCCATGGTGGGATGTTATGCCTGAAATTTCATACTCTCGGCACACTTTGACACAGTGGATCTGGGTATGTTGAATTCTCTAACGATTTCCGAAATGGCATGACCCATGCGTCTAGCTCCAACTAACATTCCGCGTTCAAAGTCTGTTAATTCCCGTCGTGCGGTCATCATCACGTCAAAACCTCTTCACATGAATAACTTGAACAGAAATGAAAGCTCTGCGAAAGCACTGCGCATTTATACCTGTTCTACGCGATGCTACTGCCATCTGAAAATTTGCATATTGCTATCCCATGACTTTTGTCACTTCAGTGTATAATATCCGCTGATTAAACATAAGCTTGTGAACCTATTTTGTGTTTTATTTCAGAGCGGTCATTACCAGATGCTGCTTCCTCAATTATCCACCAACTCCTTGGGATCTTCACCGGACATGAGATCGAGCCACGGGCGATCCATGAAGAAATACGATCCACTTCCAAACATTTAAGTGACTAGAGCAACTTCAGGAACATTGTATAAATTCCAACATATTACTTTTCTTTGAACTCTCTCATAATAAAAAAAAATTATTACAAAAGGCCCTGTTTAATGAATACGGCAGTTGGTGATTAAATTCACATTATATTTCCATCTTTGTTACATTTTCAGAAGCTTCATTGATTTATTCAGAATTTGATTTGATTGGAAATTTAACAAATATAATTTAAAGTGGTACACATGCCATTCATTTTGAAAAGTTTATTAATATATTTATTAATATTATATTATTTATTTGCTTTATTAATATTTTATTTTTTTAATTATTTGTTTGTTATATTATACTTTGTTAATATTTTATTACTTATTATTTTATTAATTATTCATTAAATATATTTTATTTTTGAGTGTTTAAAAATAGAAATGCCAGCATATGTTGAAAGGAATCAATCTTCTTGGGATTTTAAATATTATGCTATAACTAGAAATCGTGATTAAATATTTTCCAAATAATGTGATGCTTTATTTTTATGAATTTATATCAATGATTTATTATTATTATTTTTTAAATTGATGACATGAGGATAGAGAAAGCTGAGTTAGATAAAAATTGAGCACAATATTACGATTTAAATTAAACTTATTTTATGGTGGTTCTAAATTTGAATTTTTTATATTTTTGAATGAATACAAAAGTAAATTACAACATAAAAAATATGTGCTCTACACCTAAGGATAAATCTATAAGTTGATTGAAGAAATATTGTGATATGATTAAGTAAATATTTCAGTTTTAGAAAACTAAGGAATTTATTCAGAGATGTTTAATTAATATTGTTTCCCAAAACATTCTTCCAGGACAATACTACTACAGAACTAAATAATATTTTTACTTTCCATATTCAAATACCTATACTTTTATAAATAAACATTTTTGTGGGAACTTCATCGGAATACAAAAATTGACTTTTATCCAAGTTTTACTTTAAAATTAAGTTTTAAAGGTTTCCTTTTGAAGGACACTTATTTAGCCTAATTAGTGGCAATCTAGCACTATAATGCCAAGCCTTCCCCATATTCATCCCAAAATTATCACAACGCCTATAAATTTCAGACAACGTGACATGCGTTATTCTGTAAAAAGATAAAACCCCGTACTGAATCCTTCTATTCATCGTCTGTTTTAAATTGATAAAAATATATAAATACCACACAGTATAGTCTTAATAATATATTAGCACCCTGGAGATGGAAATCTTTCGTATTTTAAAGCTCGTATTAACTATCACTAGTAAGCATTACTTACTTTGAAAGTAATTTATATTCAAACAAATATACTCTAAATGTAAAAACGGTTTGTTCATATACACTGATGGAAAAAATCCCAACGCAAAGAAAATTATTGCAGAGTAATGAAATTCGAACAATGCATTTGTCTAGTTAACATGTTTAATTCATTAAATTCTAAAGATCAGAGGTTAATTTAAGATCAAGAAAATGCATTTCAAATATAAAATGCTGTTACATTAATAGCCGGTGTAACCTCAGAATTTTGAATGCAAGCCTGCAAACGTGCATGCATTGTGTTATACAGGTGCCGAATGTTATTTTGTGGTATGGAGTTCCATGCTTGTTGTACTTGTTTTGTCAATACTGGGACGGTCAGTGCTGGCTGTGGATGAAAAGTTGTCGTCCAATGATATTTCATACGTTCTCAATTGAGACAGATCTGGTGATCTCGTAGGCCTAGATAACAAGTTGACACTCTGTACACTTACGTTGCGTTACAACAGCGGTATGAGGGCGAGCGTTATCCTGTTGGAAAACTCTCCCTTGAATGTTGTTCATGAATGGCAGTACTACAGGTTGAATTACCAGACTGACGTATAAATTTGCAGCCAGTGAGTTTGGGATAACCATGAGTGCTACAGCTGTCATAGGAAATTTCTCCCCAGACCATGACTTCAGGTGTAGGTTCAGTGTGTCTAGGCCACAGATAGTCTGGTTGCAGGCGTTCTCCTAGCCTCCATCTGATCAACACGCGGCCATCACTGGCACCAAGGCGGAACCTGCTTCCATCCGAAAACACAACAGATCTCCACTCGCGTCCTGCAATGAGCTCTGTTTTGACATTACTGGTATCGCAAACGGCAATGGCTTGGAGTCAGTGGAATGCACGCTACAGGGCGCCTGGCTCGGAGCTGTCCTTGAAGTAACCACTTTCTAACAGTCCGTTGTGTCACTGTGGTACCAACTGCAGCTCAAATTTCTGGCGCAGACGTAGTATGATGCGCCTCAGCTGTACGTCGAATACGGCGGTCTTCCTTCTCAGTTGTGCCATGTGGCCGCCCGGAACCCGGTCTTCCTGAGGAAGTACCATCACTTGACCACTGCTCCCAACAATCATGCACAGTGGACACATTCCGGCCGTCTTTCTGCAATATCGCGGAAAGAAAATTCACCTTCTCTAGCCCTATTATACGCCCTCGTTCAAAATCGGTGAGCTCTTGATAATGGTTTCATCGCCTTCTTAAAGACATTCTTGCCTAACATCAACTCAATACTTCAAATTTCAAAGCTCAATAACGCTCACGAACTTTACAGCACGCCTTTAAAGCAAACCTGATTTGTATGTTCCGACTGGCGCTACTAGAGCTACACTTATGAGAAAATTGAATCGCTGTCGTCTTTCAGATGTATAAACACTCCTACCAAATTTCGTTTATCTAACACAAGTCTTTCTTGGTGTTGTGATTTTTTTTTCCGTCAGTGTAGAATTATTTGATGCATTTTAAAATTAATGAGTCTTTTACTACTGGTCACAAACCAGAGACTTTAGATCCTCTAATAACAATAATAAAATCTTTCAAGCCTTAAAACTTCTACTAAAATTTTTAATTATTCTTAAAAATGTTCAAAATATTTTTTTTTATTTTTATGAATGTATAATTAGATTAAAATAGTGAATTTTTTTCAATAATACATTTTTTATACTATTCAAAAATTATTTTCAATTATCTACTTCTTCATTGGCGCAACAGCCCTATGGTAGGCCAAGGCTGTCAGCTTATTGGCAGATTTCGAGACAGGGAGATGTTTACTTTTTACGGGGTAGAGTTGTCAGCCCTTCACCCAACAGTTATATTAGACCGGGACCTACTGTTTAAAGTGGATTACGAACCACTACAAACATCCATGGTACCGTCGGAACTTAAACCAGAAATCTGTTGCACCAAGCATCAGAACGTTAGACACTCAGGTCCTCAGGGCCCCTATTTTCAATTATATTCTTTTAAAATTAAAAATATAATTAATGATATTTGTTTACGCATATTACAATTGGAGGCCTCTCTATTTACCAATAACACTATTTAATGAAGAAAAAGGTCAGTTAAGAATATATTCATATAATTGACTAACAAAGTCAGAATTTTTTTTTATAAATAAAGTTATGATTAATTAATAATTAGTAATATTAAAAGTCCAGTAAAATACAGACGTACATTATCGATCTAACGAAATAACAGTCTTCTCAAATGAGGAGCAAAGGACTGTCTGATTACTTAACGTTAGTATGATTTCTGAGTTAATAGAGAGTTTTTGCATAACGTACTTTAAAAATACGGTATTTTTTTCTCCTTAGTGCGCTTGCTCATAGGAAACATTATTACAGATACGCATGCGCAATTTCCTATGAACATGCGCGTTACGGAGAAAAAAAACCGTATTTTTAAAGTACGGTATGCAAAAACTCTCTAATATCACTTACTTATGTATATATTAGTACTTTACAACTTCTTTGTATTCTTTCAAATCTTGAACTTATTAACATCATTTTTGAAACTTTAGAATTATATAATGCACAGTCCAGTCACATTAATGTGACCATTTTGTCAAAAGCCAGAATATACACTCTTGTATATTCTGGCTTTAAATAGAGTGTGGAATGTTGTATTAAGTGGAATGTGGTATTTGTTTAATTCTACTTAATAAAGTGGAATTCTTTATATACACTCCACAGCAATTGTGATTGGTTATTTCACGTTGACGTCGAAGGTAGGTGGTGGTCACGTTAATGTGACTGGACTGTGTATGTTATGTTTAATCTTATCCGCTATATCTAATATCATGACCTCCTAGGCGAACCTTTGAATCTTTGGACTTCTCAAGAACGCCGACAGCATACTTGTAGGTTTCGGTTACGAACTTATCGACAGCTTCGTCCAGTTTTTCTCATGCTCTTCGGCTGATATCACGCATTCGCTTTTGACATTGTCCTCGACATCGGCCTCTCGAGAGGTCCCGCCAGAGGCCTGGAACTGTAATGCGTTTGGCGTGGTGATATTCTTCCCTGTCGCTTTGGTCGATTCCCGCAAGCAGTAGATGACAGTATTCATAATTAGATTGGTATCAGCTACTGAATTCTCTAAAAAAAAAATATTATTAACTTAGTGAGTAAATTCTATATAGAATCCGACATGGTTTGGGGATGAAGTGTGAGTTGAAATAGATTTGCATTTCTATGCATAATATTTCTAATAATCATATTTCCTTTTTATCTGACTTTCCTATCTGTTCTAGATTTTTAAAATATTATTTACTTCTCAGCTAGAATCTCCTATGTATCATTATTCATCATGTTCACTGCAAATTTCCATTTCTTATCAATTACTTTTAAAATAGTTTTTATCACTTCGAATCTTTTACTCCCATCTTTTGTTCCACTAATTTTATTATTTATTCCTCATCTCGTATTCTTATTCATTGCGTTTACAAAAATCCTGCTTACTTCTGACTCACATTTTATTATCAGTTTTTTTTTTCATTAGTGAGCAAATAAGTCTCCCATTCAGAATTGAAATACGTGCTTTCATTATTATTTAACATCTTTATTCCTTGAATTGTATTTAATTAACTAAGAAAAGGACAATAGAGCGACAAACCAAAGCCGTGCTCCGGATGTTCTGCTCATATCTCCATTAATCAAAATTATTACTCTTGAAAATTATGACTGCTTCCGCAATGATAGAACTTTTAATCCTCTTGGTTGCAGTGCAATTGCAGTTTTTACTAAATGCTCTCTTCCATATTATCGTATCCCTCTGAAATTTCTTGAATCAACTATCACCTTGAATATTTTTCCTAATGATCAAATTTTAACTGTATCTGTTTACATCCCGCCTCAAATAGATATTAATCGCTTCATTTCTGATTTGGTTCTCTTTCATCTGAGTTCTCTTTGGAGATTTTAAAACTCATCATGCAAAATTAAACTAATCATCGATCCACTGACATGGCATCAAACTTAATAACTATGTTGTTAAAAATGATATTGATTGACGCCCCCCCTCCCTCCCACAAAATTTGGTTTAAATTCAACTTCTACAATAGATAGGTGACTTGATGGCCAATTGGCTAGCACTCTGGCCTTTGGTACCACAGGCTTCAAGTTCGAATCCTGATGGTGGTATGGATGTTTGTTAGTGGTTCGGAATAAATGTTAAACTGCAGGTCCCGGTCTAATTAATCTAAAGTGAGCAAAAAAGGATGGTAAAGTGACAAATCCAATCAAAGTTGAGTTAAGTTTACCAAATTTACAATTTTGAGTTTACAAAAACATATTCTTCCTTAATGAAATCCATTCAATGCCAGAACTTGGCTCACACCATAATTCAGTTAAATTAAGACTCAACTTCACACATTCTACCACCGATAGCAATTACACTGCCAATACTGATTAGAAACTTGATAAAAAAATATAACAATACCGAATTCCCGTTCCGATTCATTGGTTCATAGGGCAAGATTGATCAAACCATAACTACTTCTATGAATTCTATTTCTAACGTGCATAAATTTGCTTCCAAAAAATTCAACCATGAGTTTTACAAATGAAGTCATCCAAATATCAAAAACTTCTTAAAAAGTATTTAAGGATTTGTATTTCTCCATCTCTTTTCTAAAATGTATTAAACTACAATGATATTTAACAATTTATCATACCCACAGGTTGTGAATATTTAACGATATGAATTTATATTTCAATATGATATTCATTCAAATCTTAAATTCGAATAAAAACATTGGTAAAAAATTAAATCCCAATACAGAATAAATTAGCTTAGGGGAATGAAATTTAAACAAAACATTTGTCTAGGTAACAAATTTATTTCATTAAAGTTTCAAAGTCACATATTAAAGTATGCGCTTGAAAAGCCTTTTCAAATGTGAAATGGTGGTACATTAATAACTACAGAAGTCTTCCCGATTTTGAATGCTTACATACAGAAAAACATGCTCTGTGTCGTGCAGGTGCCGTCTATCGTTTTGTGAGATGGAGTTCCATGGTTGTTACATTTGGTCAGTCGAATCAGCATGGTCCAGGGTAATTGTGGGTGATGCTGCATTTGTCGTGTAATAAGATCCCATACATCCCATATCTAGTAATTTGGCAGACCAAGGCAACTTGTCGACACTCTGCAGAACACGTTGGGTGACAACAGGGCTGTAGAGACGAACGTTAAACTTTTGAAAACGCCCTTTAAAATAGTGATCAAAAATGTCAGCACAACCGGTTTAATCACCAGTCTGACATACAATTTGCTGTCAAGGTGCGTGGGAAAACGACGAAAGTGTTTTTTACTGACATATAACATTTCTCCCTCTATCATAATCCTTGGTGTTGGTCCACTGGTTCTAAGATGTAGAAAAATTGTCCCAAAATGCTCCCTGATCTCCTTCTAATTAACGTACGGCCCTCACTGGCACCAAGACAGAAACGGCTTTCATCTGAGAACACAAAACATCACCGTTCCCCTTACAACGAGCTCTAACATTACACTACTGAAGTCGCAAATGACAATGATTTGGAGTTGGTGGCATGAATGCTACAGAGTGTTTGGCTCGGAACTGTCTCTAAAGTAATCGATATGTTATCGCTCAAGTTGTCAATAGAAATTGGAATTTCTACTGCAGATGCAGTACGATGCGCTACTGTCACTGCAAATATGGCCGTTGTCCCACTCAGTAGTGATCTGTGTGCTGCTGGACCCCGGTCTTCTTGAGACAGTATCCTCCCACGACCATTGCTGCCAACATTCATGCACAGAGGATATATATCCCTGCTAAGTTTTTTTGCAATATGGCGAAAAGAAAATTCACTTCTTGTAGCTAAATGGTCTCATTCAAACTCAGAAAGTTGCTAATAATGCCTTCTTCATCTCTTTAAAAGCATTCTTGAATGACATCAATACTGTATATATACAGTGAGCCACAAAATTGAGTATACACCTCTAAAACTTTTAGACTTCTTCCAATTACAAATTAAATATTGATTTAAATACATAATTTTTTTTTTTTTTATCCTAGATACTTTAACCTCTGCTTTACCATCCTATAATAACGCAATTCTATAGTTTAACTTATTTATTACGAAAAAAAGTTAAGCGATTCGAAGAAAAGATAGAAAACCATGTCACAAAATTGAGTATACACTTCTTATATTTGTAAATTATGCCACCACTTTTTTTAATTTCAAATTTTCTTTAAAGAGTTTCAGGAGTAGTTGCTGCTTATAACACGTGCTATTGCACTTCAACGCTTTTAAATAGTATTTTTTCTCATTAAAAATCGTAAAATGAGCTCTCGTAGAGAAACTACTGAATCTGAGCGTTTATTGGTTGTAAAATGGTCGAAAGAGGGCAAATCTCTTCGAGAAATCGCTTCGTTGATTAGTGTAACTCATGGTTGTGTCCAAAAAATACTACAGAAGTATAAAAAAACTGGATCTGTGGCCAATATTCCTGGAAGACGACGTAAAGAAATACTGAGTACTACAGCGAAGAGGAAGATCATTCACTCAGTAAAGAAAGATCCGAGGGTGAGTGACTCTAAACTAGCTTTATCGATGTCCTCTACAATCGGGAAAAAGATCTCAGTTGAAACAATTCGATGTACCCTTCACCAATATGGGTTTCATGGCCGTAAACCAATACGAAAGCCACTCATCAAGTATGTGAATAGACAAAAGAGAGTGATTTTCGCCAAAGAACATCGTTTAAAGCCTATTTCTTTCTGGAACACTGTAATATTTTCTGATGAAAGTAAGTTTAATCTTTACGAAGCAAGCGATGGACGATTTAAAATATGGAGAGAAGCTGGGAAAGCACTGGCACCTAAAAACACCATTAAGACAGTCAAGTTCGGAGGTGGGTCTGTCCTCGTTTGGGGTTGTATGTCGGCTGGAGGAGTTGGAGAGCTTGCTTTTATTGATTGTATTATGGACAAACATGTATATTTGGGGATTTTAAATGATAACTTGAAAAAAAGTGCCAGTAAGTTGGGGCTTGGGTCAAGCTTCATATTCCAGCAGGTCAACGACCCCAAGCATACAGCGAAGATTGTGCAGTTGTACTTGCTGTACCATTGCAAAAAGCAATTACACACTCCAGCCCAGTCTCAGACCTAAACGTCATCGAAAATTTGTGGTCGCAATTAGAGAAAGCTGTACATGAACACGAAATCACAAGCAAGGAAGTTCTCAAGAAGGTTCTGAGAGAAGAATGGGCTAAAATTTCTGTTGAAACCACTAAAACACTAGTAGAATCTATGTCTAGAAGATTACAAGCTGTAATTCAAGCAAAAGGTTATGCAACAAAATATTAATTTGTACGTTAAAAGGAAATTAATAAAGGTGTATACTTATTTTTGTGGTGTTGTTTTCCTCTCGTCTCAGATCTTTTATTTTTTTTCGTAAAAAATAAATAAACGTAACAATTTTATAAGTATAGTACGGTAAAGCATAAACTAAAGTATATAAGGTAAAAAAATTCAATCATCTTAAAGCAATATTTAATTTGTAATTGCAAAAAGTCTCTAAATTTCTAAGGTGTATACTCAATTTTTGTGGCCCACTGTATATATATTGCTGATGTAAGAGAAAGATTTGCATAGAGATATATGCAAATTTACAGTTGTGTTTATATAGCATTACAAAAATATTTTACTAAACGATAATATTTAAAAAAGCTTAAAAACATGTTAAATGGAAGACGGAAAATTTTCACAATACTTTTTTTTTTTTTTTTTTTAATTAGAACGAAATTTGCGATACTGTTTTATTATAATCTAAGATGATTGACTTATATTGTATATTACTATACGTATATAAATATATATATATATATATATATAATAGCAATTGTATAATAATTTTGTATAATAATTTATATATATATATATATATATTTAATACTTTTTTTCTAATTTGAATGTAAATAATCATTTCAAAGTTCGTACACAATAGTTGTTACTATAACAGCCGAGTCATTTTTTTTTATTATAAAATATCAAGTAATAATTTTACGTTATTTAGAGTATGGCAGAAAATCTAACAAGAGTGTTGGAACATTAAGATTTGATGTCATTTCTGTTTCATAATCATCGGCTTATATAGACAAGTTAACAATTTCACTCTCAAAAATTAGTCTAAGGACTTCGTAAAAAATGCAAACTATGATGCCTGAAGGAAAGAACCTACCAAATAGAATACTATAATTTATAGAAAAGTCGTACTTTTGTCTTCCTCAGTCAGAATCTTCCTGAACTGGGCTTTAAGCAGTGAACAGAACAGCTGGACATTGAAGTTTATCTGGTCACTTGATTTGAGAAAATTCAGCCTTTCAGATACTGCGAGGTTTAGGTTGTCTGTTAGGTTCAACACTCCTGCGAACAGGCCCTCCGACTTTTCCTGGTTCGAAATTCTCGATTCTTTCTTTCGGCTGACGAGGGGTTCCTTGAGACTGGTACTCTATGGAAACATATTTATAAATTTCTCTCTCCGAGTACATCATCATCAGTGGCGCAACAGCCCCATGTTGGGCCAAGGCCTTCTGCCTGTTGGCAGATTTCGAGACAGGAGATGTTTTTCTTTTTACGGGACAGGGTGGTCAGCCCTACTCTCAACGATCATATTAGACCGGGACCTAATGTTTAAAGTGGATTCCAAACCCGGTGGTGCGGAAACATCCATGGAATCCAGATGAGACACACCGGTTTATCTTTTTTCAACTCTAAAAAAAATATTTTCAGATCCATTCATCATTAAAAGCACGGCACTCTGAATCAACTTTACGTTTTTTAGTAGCCATTTTGGGGTTGAAATATTTTAAGAATAACTCAAATAAGCACTAGCTATAATGCACTAGCGCAAACTATACTTTTAATAATTTCACCACTATTCACAATGATGCTATATGTCCGCAATCTTTCCATACGCAATGAATAATATTAGAACTCGTACCAAAAGAAAAAGCCGCAGGCTGTAGCTTAAAATGCGCAGTCTGCCACATGTGAGGTCTAATTCACCTATATTGGGTTTCCATATGTCTGCTCCCCGAGAAAGAGATAACGCTTGTTGGCGCCAATCTACAGCTATAACTAAAAAGAACTTCCGCTTTTAACACTTTACCGATTTAAAGCTGTCTGTGCTTGCTATTTCCGTCGTTTTATGTTTTGTAGAACAAAAATAGAGAAAGTAAAAAGATCATCAGTCCTTTGAAAAAAAAAAAAGAAAAAATAATAATATTTAATCAAAGTCGAAAAGGAGATGAATATATAATATATATTTTTTTAATTTGCCTCGGACCGGCAAATTAAAGTTCTATCCGCGGGCCGGATAGAATCTTCGGGCGGGCCGTTGTTTACCCATCCCTGGTTTAGACAATATCAAATAAGTATTCGGTGGAACTTAAATAGGAGAGGAAATTTCAGCACTTGAATTTGGTACAGTTTCCTCAAGTTTATTTTAGGTCGTCCAAACCAGAAGGAAACTTTTCTGTTGAAACTAGTGGCATAACAATAGGTGTCAGGATTGGCCAAATACCAGAGGCTCTTGGAACCAAAGAAGCCCCGAGTGCCTCGTCCCATGGTAAGAATTTTTAAAAATATTTATAATAGGGATTCAATTCTTCAAATATATTCATCCATCAAGGATTCAATTCAATCTACATTCCATAATGATTCAATTCTTTCAAATACCATTTTAAGATACTTTAAGCACAATTCGAGTTTTCTGCATTTGTAATGCATAAAACCATAAAATTTCTATAACCGTTATGCAGTCCATATATACTTAAAAGCCTTTCCAACCTGACTTTTCTGCTGTGTAACTATTATCTATTGGCATTATGTAGGTACTTATAAAATTTTAAATAGATTGGTACTTGATTACCTGATTAAACTTCTCATGTATATATATTTTATGAAACAAGAATATACATGTATTTAATACTACATTGGATACAGGTATGAACTACATAGTGCATTCCACCCTCTAAATAAAGTTAGAGGCGAAAAATAATGATATGCTTAGCTTATGGCTGAGTACAAAATACATCATTTTGAATACATAAAGAATGTGAATAGTCTTAGTTACAATCATGCAGTCCATAGAATATCTATATTAACGATATTTTTAATTATTAAGGATTTAATTATAAAGAACCTATCATATTTAAATACTAAATTAAACTTTCTGTAAAATTAATCAACTTATCATCAACTCTCAATACAGACACATTTACAAGGCATGCTCAACAGCAATGAAAGGATGGGGTATTTTATATATATATCTTTTTAACAATACTACTAATGAATCTTGTAACTACTGATAAAATAAAATAACATGTAACAAAAAATGATATCATTATTATTCGTAATCATCAGAAGGATTTCGATTTTTATATGGCTTATAAGTTCCTCATACGCTGTTATTATCTATTGAAAGTAGATTTACTTGATAGCTGCAATGATAAGAACTAAAATATTAGGCCAAATAACTGCCGGCAAAGCAAATAATTCTTAATCAAGGTAGCTTATTGACAGATTGTGCTGTTTTCTCATACAATTTTTGTAGCAATTCTCTTGTATACATAAATCATAAATTGTGTCTGTGAATGAAAACGTAGCCGCGTTACTGCCAAGAGTATACAATGCCTTTTATGTTTTCATTTTCAAATCGTGTTTGCAACTGCAAAATGACTAATTTTACTTGTTTGTTAGGATGTTTTCATAACATACGGAGATTTCTTTATTTGTTTCATTATTGGGTGATAAATAATTCATTGATTATTGATTATTAGGTATCATTACTGTTTTGATTATTATAGTTTGTTTTGTTTTGCAGTTTATTCAATTCCTTCTATCAGTTCACAGTCTCCCTATATATATCTTGTTCAAATTTTCAATCGTTGATAAAATAATTTTTATTCATCCACTCAAGTTCAAGTACATTTTTTTGAACTTGTAGTGGATGACACTTGATGATAATACACTTTTTCAGATATTAATTCATTCATTAAATTTAATTAATTAATTTCAGTTTTTTTAGATTTAAGTTGCATACCAATAGATGGCACCAGATAAACTTAAAAAAATGAATGAAAATTATTTATAAAGGACTTTCTGCAATAGAGTGAAAAAAAAAAAGTAGAATTGACTTTAAAAATTTTTTTTTTTTTATATTACTTGTTATTGCATCGTACTTGACAGCATGATATTAAAGAGATAGCTGCTCAAAGCTGACCTGCCCAACGTGATAAAAATTTCAGTGTACATAATCGATTCTACTAATAATTAAACTGCATTATCAAGAACACTAACGCAATTATTTTCATCTCCGAATAGGGCCCACGATCTGGCTTAGAAGTCAAAGAGATTTCCTGTAGTTTTTGCTTCCCACTATGCCGCAAAATGTTTAAAAATGATAACATTAAAACATACCAATTTATGATATCCCATGAATAACAATTTAGAACTATTTTAAATATTTAGAATAATTTGTCGTCATAAAGTACAAAACTTCGTGTCTTATTTTCAATTTTTACTTCTGTTTTCCCCTTTTTAAATCCAACTTACTTATACAAACATAACTTAAATTTGTATTTGATCTTTTATGGTCAAATGATCTCAAGTAAATATTTTAATTGGCTCAGAATAAATAAACTGTACCTAAGCTTTTACAGAAAATATTAAAAAGCCCTTCTTGTTAAAGAGCTACATTATTAGACAATGCCAATATTCTACGAAAAGCATTTGTATACATACCACGTGGGCATGATCCGAAGCAGGCCCCTGTTGAAATCCTTTGAGCCGCATCTGTAACTGTTCGGAAGGAATTTTTTTGCAATCAGCGAAACCTTTTGAGCAAGATGGCGAGTTCCATTCACATGTCTTGGATTTAGAAACACATTTTTGTGCATAATTTGATGTCGGTGATGGTGACTCGTGTTCGTCGTTTTCAAAGTGTGCTCTGCGCTCTTTACTTTTCTGTTGTGCGGTATCCCATTGGAGTGTCTAGAATGAACAATGCTCGTAGATTTTTAAAGTTTTTCAGGAAAAAATTTAAAATTAATAAAAAGTTATCTTCTATCGTATAAAATTTTAGGAAAAATTTCATAAATAACGATATTTCAGAAACGTGTAAAAGTTTTTTGTAGAACTCGTTTGCTAATAGTAGTAGTTTTTTTTTTTTTTTGTATTCTTGAATTAGTAAATACTCAACGAGTAAATAGTCAGATGTCCATCCAACTATTTGTAAAATCATTGTTGTTACTAAGATGTACGACTTTAAATTTCAGTATAATAATGCATAATGACATTATCATAAATTTCATTGAGTATATTCAGGGTAAAAACATGGATATTTTATACTGCTAGCTAAATTCTCCAGTCCATCACTAAATCCATTATTTATAACGTCTAAATGCACAAGTTCTGTCTACAATACGAAACATCCAAATATTCTATTAAGAGTAATATCGGAGGTAATTCTTAAAGATTCTTAAGCCTGAAGTTAATATGTAATATAAAATATTTCTGTAAAATATGAGGCATGAAGAAAGTGTCTGTTTGCATTGAAATTAAATATACATAAAACGCACACAAAGATAAAAAAATGATTATAATTTCAAGCCTATACAATCCAAGAATAGTTAGCAATATCCCTATTTGCAATTAGTAAGCCCCTGGTTGGGATGTATGCTTGTACACTACTAAGTAAGAAACGATATTACTGTTCCCAAAAAGTAAAACCAATCTTCAATTACAATTTCCCGGGCATATGGAATTTCAATTTCTTTTCTTTTTTAGGTTGTTGGCACTGTTATTGACATCTGTGTGAAATTTCACATTAAAATATTCATTAGTGTTTGAGTTACGCTTGGCTTTGTGAGACGCTAAAAGTGATTTCGGCTATGTTTGAAATGTCTGAATTAATTAATTGAGCAAATAACTTGCATTAAATTCTTTTGCGGAATGAATATTCGAGTGCAGAAACGTATAGAATGTCGCAGAAGGCATTCGGTGAGCAAACTATATCGGAAAAGAAATGTTTACAAGTGGTATAAACAGTTCAAAGAAGGCAGAGAACAGTACTAGTGTCATCCCTATATAAATTTTCACATATCTTCAATATTTCATTCTTCATACAGATCTTCACGACTTGATGAACAAGAAGAACAGAAGAAAGGATAATGACGACCGAGCATTTCGGACATTGTAAATTTTCGCTGGTTTATATCAACAAACTTGCTTTTTTTTTTTTTCTACCGAATCTTTCAACTAAACAGTAATGGAGACGAATGAAGAAAAACATCGCAGATGAAAATATTTCTTTGGATTAATAGAAAGCATATAAGAGAAAAAGAATTGAAAGATTTTGGACATGGATTGCTAGAGATATAGTAAGCATTTTGCCATTGCATACCATAAATATAAATCCTTGGACCCGTAAAACAGCGATATCACAAACGGTTAAGCGTTTATTGGGCAAAAAAAAGAGTGTAATAAACTGAACTAGGTGACTGTTTTTAAACATTTAAATTGTATTTCATCAAATTTATGCAGTGCCGATTATACTCAAAATCGAAAATAATTTCAGTAATTTAAAAAAAAAAAATTATTATTTGTGCTGAAAAATAATAATGATAATAAAAATAAAAGTTTATTCATTGTATATATATGTTATTTCCAACGGTATTATTATTTTATAATTCCATTATTTTTATTAATTTTTTCATTTCTTTTTTTATTGCATAACTTTTAATGCATCAAGATATTTTTCCTCCTTTCAATTAGTCTTATGATTGGCGATAATTTGCAAAAACGGGCGCCAAGCTAGAAAAAAAAGTACACTGCAGTTTTCATACGATTTTTGATTTTGAAATAATAATGATAATAAATTTGAAATAATAATAATGAAATAATAATTTGAAATAATTTTTCATAATGTTATAAATGTGAAGTGATATGTATCGCCAAATATTTAAACCCTGCATAATTATTGCCTATATTTAATTTTTAATCTTCGTTTTGATTTATTTTGAAACTGTTATGAAATATTTTTATTTTTAAAAGGTGCTCCATACATTTGGCCAAAGCTCTGTTGTTTTGAAGTAACAGTACTCCCTTATTCACAATATTGTTTTGAATGAAAAAATACTGATTTTACCCATCCTAGTAGTTGCTGGTGTTTTAATAAAAATATCCGTTTTATACCGTTGATCAATAACAAAAGAATGGTACGAATTTTCTGGTCTTCTCCCATACAACAAACAAACGCGGGGTAATTACACTCCTAAAAATTTTCCTATCATGTCTCGTCGGTAAACTGTTCAGGGCATATATAAGTATAATGAAAGGCCCACCGATGTTAAAAAAAAGAAAAATATTTTAAAAACGACTTACTTCGTCTGATTCTTTTTTTCATACTTTTCCACATGTAAATTTTCGCGCGAGCTGTAGCGCCGTAACTGCCGAATTACTTTTGGAACAATTCCTACACAAATCGGGAATACCAAGTGCCTTTCTGGAAAACTCCTGCTGTTGGATTCTGTCGAAAGCTGGAAGACCCGTTTCGTGGAAATAGTGAAGCATTTTCTCCGACAGAAAATTAGTAACTCGAGAGCATCTGAAGCTCGCTTCCCTGAGTTCTGTTTTAGCACGATTGTCTCCTCTGAACACTCTTCTTCTTCTTCTGTATTGTCTACTGATTTATTCAATGAGTCTTTAGATCGCGTAAGTTGTCTTTAGTTTCAGAGATTTTGCCACGATTCAGGACATTCAGAGTTTCTGCACTGAGTGCATTATTCGTTTGGAGCATTTTTTGTGAAGCATCTTCAGCAATAGTTTCGCCAAGAGCTTTGGAAAAATTTTCCAATTGCTCACCAACTACTTGCAGAACATAAAGTGTAAGTTGAAAAACATATTGGGCATAGCAGCGATCATACTGAGGAGATCTCGCTTGTTTATAGCCGTCGTCTGGAACAGGAATAGCGGAAGCAACCTCGTCAATTACAGAGGACATTCGCCAAAGAAGATTCCTTTACGATTTGAAAAGCGTCCCTCAAAGGGGCGTTATCGGGTAACGAGTGTATTGGATGTAAAAGGTTTCGAGTTAGAAGTCTCTGTGCCCGTGGGTGATTCAGGCGTAGAACAAACGGCGATCAATTGCCATTCTTGTGGTGTTTTCTTCTGCAAGTCATCGACAAACAATGTAAATTCCTTGAGTTCAACACGAATTTTACTAAGAATGTTAGTCGTGTTTTCTTGAATTGTCTGCTTCATTGCAGTAGGTAATGTTTTTCGGAAAAAATTCTGAACTTCCAATTTTCTGAATACCATGTGTAGTTAAAGAAGCTCTCGGCCGATGAAACTTTCCGTGCACACTGAAGGCTGTCCCTTTGTTCAGTGTCTTTAGACATGATTTATTTAACTCTTTTTTTCGAGTTTTACAATTAATTACATTTGTTGCAAATGGTTCGAAAAACCGAATTATTTTGAATCATATTTAAAAACTGAACAGTCTCCAAAATAGATTAAAAAGTCCTTCAATGTAATTAGTTACATTCAACTTAAATGTACAGTTTAAGTTACAGTTATTAAAAAAATTGAACAGTTATTGGAATTGAAAAAAAAAAAAGTAATTACATCATTATTAAAAATATTTTTTATTTTATTTCCGTAAATTACATACGTGAAGTAAATAACATTTATAAGATTTTTATCAATCTATGCTTTCTTTAATACGCTTTTATTAGTTTCCCCTATATGTTTGTAGCTGACACTTTGGGCTCGATTTTGCCCTACTTTAAGCGATCAGATTTAATTTAAACGTTGTAGACTTATCAAGGACCGACGACAATAAAATATTTTGATAAGTTTATTATCTCATCATGATTAGGATCGTCAGGATTAGTGATTTTATTTTAACTTATGAAGATCAATTTAACCCATGTAGAATGAAAGTACCTAAGTACCTGGAACATGGAAGTGTTCCCTTTAATTATGTAGATTTGTCAACTTTAGAAAATGAAAATTTGTAGCACACGATTTTATAAGCACATGAAATGCATAATAGTGACAAATATTATCCATTTGAACATACCCATGAAAGATACAGTGATGTTCATCTAAATTTTTAGTTTCATGTTTGAATATTTTTTATGGCAGACTTACCGTTTAGCTCCCTTTTATAAGTATTAATCATTGACTTAATGGAAAAGTAGACTGAAATTCAGATTTATTTTCTTCATACCAGATTGAACACTTCTTCAAATGTTATATTGCCATGTGTAACCCATAAAATAGAAATATCATTATTGTAATAGGGTAAAAATTACGTAATGTTTAATTCATTTTTATAGCATCGCAATTTTATTTAATGCGTTAATTGGTAGTACCTGGCAGATTTACAAAAATATGGCAATGACAGAGACTTTTAGAAGTAACTGCTCTACAGAAATATCGAAGAAAAGCAGGCCAATTCTCACACAAGATGCTTACACGGCTGCCAGCGGATTCGAATCTTAGGCGGGGATTCTTCCAGCCAATTGGTCATTTGCACACTTGTTACTAGAACGATCTGACGCTTTGTTCGTTCTAATTTTGTATCCATCTGCTTCAAGTATTAGTAAATCAATTAGATATTCTGACAGCTATATTTTTATATTTCTAAAGAGTAGATTCGTTCTTTACTTTCATTTTTTACGTACATTATATTAGTAAGATCTAGTAATAAATGTCTAAATAACCCATTGGCAATTACAACGGAAGAAAGTCCCAACGAGGCCTACCTAAACGGAAAAAGGGAAGGGACATTTTATTCCAAGTTATCGGTGTTTAGTGAATGCATCCCTACAAGGTTTTTCATTTCATATATGCATTTGCATAAAACATGTTTAAACGTTTTTACATGACATAAAACACTTACCTATGGCTAAAAGTTTTTAAGAAAGGTAATTTGCATCTGCTTTTGTATTCAATTTGATTTCTGTTATAGGTCTTGTGGAATCGCATAGGGGTAAAATCGCAGAACAGGGGCCGTTGGAATTTGGAGTCAAAAGTATTTTCGCCAAAGTCTGCCAAGCAACAAGTTGCAATTGAAGTGAATTGCAAGTAGCAGGTTATTACATTTCGCGGTTTATCGCTCAATTGGCGCTACAAAAATGTCGCTAAATCCCAACAGCCCTTATTTTGCCTCGTGTTTATTTCCGGACTGAAAAATTCAATCTAATGTCAAGGATTGGCGAGAAAAAAGACTTAGATCGACAATAAAATGGTAAATTGCAATGATAATGGAGGACGGCAATAATCTCAGCTTTACAATGGCGTAAGACCGCAGGTCAAAGAGCTCGGCGTCTAGAACTAACAGCAATATTTCTGCTTTAATAGATTCTCTTTCTTGCCTTTTTTTTTCTCTTTGTGCTTTCGATCACCTCACTTAAATTTTTTTTTCCTCTTTTTCTTATTACTTTTTGGAAACAAATACGATGCTTGTAAAATAACAATTTGTTAATATGGTTTACAATAAAAATTTTTTTGAACAGCCTTTTTTAAAAATCGATGTTATTTTTTTTTTTTTTATGAGTAATTCATAATAAATAAATACATTAACTTTTAAACGAGAAAAATTAATTTTTGAAAAAAAAAAAAAAAAAAAAATCATCTTGGAACAAGACAATTTAGAATATCAGTTACAGGATTTAAATTTAACAATTTTTGTAATATATTATTTTAAAAAACAATTTTTTCTTTTTGCTTTCAAATTGTGTTACTTTCTGTACAAATTAATAAAAATTATTTTTAAATAGTGCTTCATTTCTCAAGAAACAACAGTATCTTAATGAATTTCTAAATTTGTTTTTAAGCTTCAGACTGCTTAAAAACTGGCACTATTAGAGATAAATTATTTGTGAAAAAGGAATATTCTCAATTTGTAATCACTAACTATGTCAATAGATGCTTTCAGGGAAAGTTCTTTAAAATTCATAGTAATTCTATTTAAAAGATTAGAATGTAGTTAAACTTGGACACTTGGCACAATTTTGAAAATTGCTAATTCTAAATTAATGTTTGTGGAGAACGTAAAAATGAATTATATTAAAATATATTTCAGACTTACATACAGAAATTTCCAGTTTTGCATTTTTCATGATCGTTTATTAAGAGAATATTAAATGCTGTTTTATTTGGAAGCCCCTACCCCCTTCTGGATTAGAATAAGTTATCCCCCCTCCCCCAAAATAATACTTTTTAAGTTTTGTGAAAACGGATAAGAAAATTTAAAGAATGAGTATTTTTCTTTTAAAGGACAAAAATTTTTAAATGCTTAATTATTTTAAAAAGGTTGATTTCATATAACAAAACACAAAAATCTTTCAGCTGAAAATGTAATTATATATATATATATATATATTGTAAAAGATAGAGCATAGCACTCAAAATGTTCATGAAAATCAGAAAAAATATTATGCAAAAAAGAAAATGCTCATTTAATCGTGAATAATTTTTTTCTATTTGGAAACTTATATTCTTGAACACTATTTGGCAATGAAAAAAGTAACAATTTCAAAGAGCTTAGATTTAGCCAATCACCTAAATGCAAATCCATCTACAGAAAGAAGCATTATCTATTTATATTTTATCTTTTAAAAATGTTAAGTTTCATATAAAATTTATATAGATCTCTCAACCAAATTGAATCAATCGAAAAATAACGGATTTTGGATGAAAATATATAATAGAATTCAAGATGCTATAAAGAATAAAATCAAAAGGATATTTCAGTGAAAAGAAAGGTAACAGTAATTAGTAGCAAAAAACATTTAAATTAACACTTTCAATTTTTCAATAACATATGTTTAAATCGGAGAATAATTTTTTTATAATTATAAATTTTATAATAATTAAATATTATAAATAAAATTTATAATAATCTATGAGTAACTGTATCTTACTCATATTTATGTATAATTAAATGTTTTTCATACAATATTTTAAACTTAATTTTAATGCATTGGTCACAAAAAAATGTTAATTTCTAATAATAAAAAAAAAAAAAAAAAATTTAATGTAAGAAAATTAATCAATTAACAGAAATTGTAAATTTAAGAAAATTTTAAAAATGATAATGATACACAAAAATATAAAAATTATGTCTAATATTTTTTATTGATTTATTGCTTTTTAATAAGAACCTGCTGATTTTTAATATTTCATTACAATTGAAATGTAAAACTTCTCAAATTTGAGACTTAAAAAACCATTTTTTCATTATTTTGTCTCAATAATAACTGCCTAATATAAAATTTGATTTGTTTATGTGATTTAAATTTATTTCGTCTTCTGAAGGAAAAAAAAGTCGAAGAACTAGTATAACAATACTCTCATTTTAACAAAATAGTACTGTTTAATAAATTAATACAATTTTAATTACTGAAATTGAATAATTGATGAGTATTTGTTTTTTTAAGTGCTTAATTACTCTTTTTACCAAACAAATATTACAATGAAGAAATGAACGGAAGAATTTTCATATAAAAGAACATTTATCCAATCTTCAATATACATAAATCAATCATAATGTTTCTTTTTATTTACAAATCACACTACACCTTGGAATGTCAATGGCCCACTCTGTCTCTGGGAATCAACCTTAATTCTGAACCATATTTTAAAAAGACATCACCTACAAAATGTTTAATAATAATCAAAATTTAAACATAAATTACTATAAAAAAAAAAATGTTATACTATTTTTATTGCAAGAAATCAAATAAGTATATGCATTTTTAAACAGCTTAAGTAAATATACATTTCATAATTTTAATTATAGTAAATCCCAATTTTACAATTATAAAATAAGCAATTTGTTTAAAACAATATTATGAAAAAAAAAAAAAAATGCAAACAAAAATATGTAATAAATATTTAGCTAAAAAGCAACAGAAATAGTTGAAAAATTGTTAGAAATATTTAGACTTTATATTTTAAGTGTTACTGAAAGACATATACTTCATATTAAAATGAAAATTATATTTCTGAAGGAAGTGGCTTCTTATTGTTTTTTTGTAAGGATATAATTTCGTCAAACTGTGCAAGTTCTTAACAGCAATGAAAAATCCCTGTACTCTTGTAAAAAACAGCAAAATTAATATATATTTTATATTCTTTTACCAACATCAACTGAACATTAAAAAATAATTTTATTTTTACAATTGTTGAAAAATGCAACATAAGTTATAATTAATATGGTGCAATAATATGCATACTAAGAAAAACACATTTGACAATAATAAAAATTTTAATTCATCCTTTATTAAGTTGCAATATTTCACCTGTCAAACAAATTTTTTTCCAACTAACTGCATTCAAGGTCAAGTAAAATCTTTTATTTCTTGATTTATGGATTATTTTACATGCATATGTTTTGAAAGGTTCATTTTTCTCTCTCTCTATATATATTTTAGATACCGATAAAATGTTTTAAAAATCCTTAATTTAAAATTATGTATTTTTTAAAATTCAGATAATTTTGCCCTTTCTCTCTTTTAATATTATTTGATAATTTAAACACTTAAAAAAAGTTTTTGTATTGCATTACAAATTTTTTTCAATTTTATATAAAATTAATTTGATACAAGTTTTATATTAATAGTGTTTTTTATAAAACTAACAAGGCAATAACTTTAAAATTACTTGATAGTTTAAAAGGAAGAAAAAAATCTCTGTATTTATAGAGGCTCAGTATTCATAAGTTGTTCTAGATGCTATGAAACATACTATTTTGTCTGTCTTTATGACAAGTATCACTCTGGTTGCTGTACTAATCTAACTCCTAAGACTTAAAATTAGATAATTCTATATACAAAAATGAAACAAATTTAGTAACTGCTATATTAACTATAATTTACATTTCATTATCCTGCAGTTTAAAAATAAATTTCATTTCCACAAAAATGCATTTAATTAATACAGAATTCCAATGTTCGTAACTTTTTCAATGTCTTAAAATTAAATAGTAATTTATTTATTATATTAAGTTACTTTTACAAACAAGTGTAAGGAATTAAAACAAAAAAGAAAAACAACTATTTTGGAAATAAAACACTTTCAGATCACTTTATGTTTCTTGACTCTGCCTCACCGCTAGAAACAGCCAGTAATTCAACACACAAAAACTTTTTGTAATTTCAAACTTGAAACAATTATTGAAATGCAAGTCTTACTACTTTGAGCAGTATATACTGCAAGTTTAACTTAAATTGTTGACGGACAGTTCGAACCACTTCTTACTGAAAAATGATTTGCATAAATGTTAAACCTAAAGAATTTTTAAGTAGTAATAGATTGAAACACCTGGAAAAGAGATGCATTCAATCACAAGAAGCAGGGCCCAACAAGATGCATTATATAAGATGCAGGCTATCTGGACTGGCAGGATTGTGACCAAGCAATTTTATTTAGCAAGTCAATTGCAAATCCACTACCAAGATCCTTTTTTTTTTAGGATTGAGTCATCTGGTATCACATAAAAATTAAACAGTTATTTTCAGTAAACAAAAGTCAATTTTATAAAATGATAAATTAATCAAACCTGCTGTCTGCGATGGATTGATCCCAATTCCACTATCTGTAATAATTGCACTAACTTCAGGAGTTACTTTAAACTGAAAGATATTACAAAATGAAGTTATTTAAAAATAAAGAATCATGAAGTCATATCACTTATTAATTTAAAACATAAGTATGAAACTTCTTGAGATATCTTAACATTAAAATTAATATATTAAGATAGATTAAAAACGAACTTCCTCATCGGCAGTAATAAAAAATAATGAATAAGAAAAAATTTAAAATTAATTAAAAGATAAGTTTCACAAAATTAAATACAAATTCATATTGAATATTTATTTTATTAGATAAAATATGAAGCCCTAAAAGCAAAGTATTAATTAAACATATATTTGAATAAAGTTCACAGTATTTCAAAATATATTGTAGTTAATTTAAAAGTACTAATAATCTATTTTTAAATAAATTCCTATTTAATTAAATATTTATCTTTTATTTTATTAATTTTTGTAGAAGGATAAGATATCCGATACTGTAATGGTAAAGCAAGGTAGCTACAGAAAATATGAAAAACTTTCTCTGATTTAAGGCTACTAATTATATTAGTTTCCTGGCCTTCTTCCTACTCAGAAACACAATATACATTAGTAAAACATTTTTATGAAGTTTAATTTTTAAAAAAATAAAATAAGCATCCTTAAAAATTTATTAAACTACATATTTTAGTAGCATTATATAATTTATATTTTGCAGTATTTAATGGAACTAACTCATTTTCAATTTTATTATAAATTTTCATTTGAAATATATAAGCGTATGTTTCATTATAAGAGTTAATTTAAATTAATAATTTTTCTGCACAATATTTTATCACTTAAAAACATTACCTTTGCATTCCATACCAATAAGCTTAAAAATAAAAACAGAAGAAAGCATTCACCAGCATTTTCATTTCATTTCTAAACTATCACAGGCAACGTCTAATTTTTTGAAAATTTATAGCATATTTATAAAATTGTATATTAGTATCAATTGAGAAATTACAGGGTTCTAGAAAATCATACAGATTGTTAAATATATACAGGTAATAATGAGTTAAGGGGTGACTTGTCTGCTGTTTGTAATAAGTCATCAAAATATATGAATATTGCAAAAAACTCTATAAAAAGATAATAAATTACAAAATGATAAAATCAACAGGTATGGTATTTATATAAAAAATATTGTTTATTATTTTATTTAGAAGCAATATCAAATTTCTTCTAGATTATACAATAGATTGACAAATTAATTCAAAATTTTAATTTTAAAGTTTTAAAATTTAATAATTTTTAAAATGTAACTTTAAATAAAATATGAAAAATAATTGAGTTGTTTGTCACATGGGTGGGATTTAAATAATGGATACAAAACAAAAATTATGACAATAGAATGACACAGAGAAAAATTAATTAAAATACTGCTTAATACAATAACAGTAATTTTAAATAACATAATTAACCTCTTCAGCTGCAAATTTAAGTACAGCTGTGAAAGGCGTATTTTCTGGGACACTAAGCCTGTAAAAACAAAAATGTATAAGATTAACATGCTTTTATAATAATTATTTCTTAATATTACACAATACATAAACAAAAAGAAAATAGTTTTTATTAGTGAATATGTATCACTAGAATATTGTATAAACTTAGGATATGAAGCATTGTATATACTAAATAGAAACGCTAACCCATTATTCTCCCCCCTCCTACTTTATCATACATTTGAGTAAGTAGACAGGTAAGTAAATATTTGACACAGTGACCAGTTTTGACCAAGCTGCACCAAACAATTTGTAATTATTTCACGAAATTTAACAATAAAAGATTAATTCACAATAAATTACACTTGTTTTCTTGTTTTTCCCTAATTATGTACTAAAACAAACTTTATAGAAATTATCAAAACTCAATAAATTCACAAGTAAAAAAAAATTAAGTAATATAATTTGATTAAAACATTAGTTCAAAAATCATTTCTTTTGCATCATATTCAACATATCTTCACGATTAGAACTATTCATTTCTATTTCTGACATTGTATATGAACCTAGGTCTAAAGCTTAAATCTGCTTAATAGCTCAGTCCTTAATAGCTGAAATATGCTTGTATAAAATTTGAACTTGGATTTTATCAATTTGTTATTGATTTTTTTTTTTCTTTTACAAGAGTTAAATCTTGCACAGATGAATATTATAGGGATATATTCTGAATAATATTCTAATATTGAATATAAAAACGGCATATTTTTATTAGGAAAATTATTATACTTACACTTTGAATGGTAACTTCGGGTCTGAAGTTAAAGTTATCTTAAATGTTACTTTGGACCTGGAAAATTTTGTGATTAATAAAATCAATTGAAAGAAAAAAACATTAAAATTATTTGAAATTAAATAGCACATTAAATATTAGAGACTACATCAAATGGAAAACGGTTAATAAAATTAACAATAAAAAGAAACCAAAACTAGCAAAAACCTAAAATAATTATCTATTTCCTTTATTTTTAGTATCTATAGATATATTTAAAAAATTGTTCTTAAGAAAAATATATGTGAAATAAGAGATCACTGGAATAATACTTATAAACAAATTTTACTAATTTGAAATACGAATGCGATAAAAAAAATCTTGAAATTATGTATTAAAATGAAATTAGAAACAATAAAATGCAACGGTTTTTTTTTTTTTGCCTTCTTCAAAAATGACATCGGAAAAAAAAAAACATTATCATATATATATCATTACTTAAAATGATATAACCATAAATGAATATAATAAAACTTATTTTATATAAAAAAAATATAAAGTAATCTTGCCGTACTAGTATTCTGTAAAATAAAAATCTATGTTTGTTCTCCCATGACTGAACTCAACTGCTTGGCGATTCTATTTGGCAATATTATACTATATAGCCATTAACAAAACTTTTCTCAGCCTTTCCTACTTCCTTCTTTTCCTCCTTTCATTTAAAAATATCTGAACAATTGTTACAATATGAATATTGATAAACATAAAAATTTAGGATTTCTTTTCCATTTGAAAGCACAAGTAAAAATGAAAATCTATTATGACCCAACAGGATGCTTAGAACTATCAAGGCGAAAATTCTACAAAATAGTTTACTTATTAACTGCCTTAATTTCCAGTCAATAAACTGACAATAAAATTTTCTGCCTGAAAAAAATAGAAAATTGACATTTGTTCTTTGATGCACTGCATACCCATTTCTATTTTTGTACTCATGGCTTTCGATTTTAAAGAATTTTTGATGAATAATCATTTAAATTTAAGACACTTAATCAGAAACAAAGGTATACATTTGAAATATGGTGAAAACAAAAGAGATGAGCTAAAATGGAAAAAAAGATTTTCTCCAATTTCTTGTCTTTATATATGCTAAAATGATAAAATCTTGATTACTATGAAGATTAATTTTAGTCATCTGTAAAGTGTTTTTATTTCTTATCTACAAGTTCATTTCATGCTTTTATCACAAGCTACCAAATATTGATGCAAGATGTGAGGCACATTTTATCGAAGTCCAATTCTCCTCCGTCATTCATTATTTTTCTTTCACATGAAGTTTTGTCAGCAAAAATACCTATTTTATGTTTATAAAAATGATTAGGTTAATTTTTAATAGAATTTATTAGTTTTATAGAATTTATTTTTTCATGACATTTCCAGAAAAAAAAAGTCCCAACATATTATATGCAATGGCCTATAATGTGCACCCTAAAATTTTGAGTGTTTCAGTGCTGTATATGGAGTGTAGTATTCATAAAGTAGGCAGGAAATTACAGTAGTTTAAAGGTAAAATAGAATAATTTTCTAACGCATTATGATTTATTTATTGCTTGTAAGAAGAACTGATACTAATAAAGAAAGCCATAGAACAATCAAGTTCAGTTATAAATAGGGATAAATGTGAACATTGCTGATATTTTCTGAACTACGTTTCAATTAAATCTAATTATCCTAATAAAAACAGGACATTTTTAAAAACTATTCATATTTTCATATTTTATATATATATATATATATATATATATATCAAACAGAATGTTTATGAACTCCATCAACAAACTTGGAAGTATGATAGTATACATTCTAACAAACAAAAAACAATGGAACATGGGTCGCAAATATGCCCCTGGAAAGTGCAAGGTTGTTAGAAATCTGGTGTGAAGCCTGTGAATTATATATATAAGTTGACTGTTGGCAAATGAACATTAGAAGCCAAATCCATTGCAGGAGGAGTTAGATTGTTATTGCATTTGGAAAAGCTGATGATGAAATGGTAGATATGATGTATGGCAATAGACATATCAAGAATTTCGAGAGGTATTGTCTCCACAATGTTACCTTCTCGATGATTCTTTAAATATGACAAATAATGCAAAACACAAAGTATAATCTTGATGAAATCACCATTTGATCCCACCTGCAATGGAAGGAGGCATATCGTTATAGTTTACTAATTTGCAAGCAACAATACTCAAGCAGTTAGAGCTGAACTCAATGTTTCACTCATGTTGATATGAAATGGTGTATGGCTGCACTTTATTCACATGCAATAGGTGAAAGCCCTTGATGAAGTAGGCTGTCTTCATTGGTTAGAATTTGTGTGTTTAGTGAAGAATGCAAGTACAAATGATAAAATATTTCACATTAAAGGCCATCTTTGACTACAAGAGCATTTTCTACACAAAAATTCTCATATTTAATGGAAGGAGAATCCTTATAGTATTGTCCAAATGTATCAATGTAAGTTCAATCAATGCATCAATGTTTAGAATTATTTTTAACTAAAATTTTCAAGGAAAAGAAAAGTCTACAGAAAATTATAAGCCACAGATTATAGACATGAAATTAAAATACCTCAAAATTGAATTCCCTTACAATAAAATTTAAATTTTTTTCCTCGAAGAGAACCATTTTACACTATATAATAATACAATTCGACAGAGTATAAAGATTTGTATAAATTAATTAAAAATTTATCATATCAAAGAAAATAATAATAAAAAAAATACTTACATAATTGTTATTTCTAAAGGCAATCTGAAAATAAAAATTGAAATAAGTAACCATTAAAACATTACAAATAATATTTAATTTAAATATAGTAAAAAAAAATAATACTTTTGATTAAAAATTAATTGTAGAATATGTTTACTGAATTCAACTTAAATCTAAACTTTTCTGATGTATTGGACGTTTTTTAGCCAATTTTTATTTCCCCCATTTCTCTACAAGTCAGGTGTGGCAGGCAATGGAGTAAAACAAGTTTTTCCTATTTACGATGTTTCTCCTTTACATTACAGATGGAGGGGAAGAGAAGGAATAGAAAAAGGACAGCCAAGAAGGTTTAACAATTACAGTTTTTACCAGATATTGCAGATAAAAGTCTTAGTTTGGATGACCTCATTCTTCTGTTGCTCAATCTGCCGTGAACTAGCTGCTGTTTTGCTTTTACTTGCTGCTCTGTCTATCAAAGCAATACGCTCCATTCTGATTTTTGCTAACATCATAGTCAAGTACAAGTTATCGATGTACATGTTCATTATATTACGCATATAGTAGTCAGAACAGAAATAAAATAAAAATGCATAAATAAAGATGATACTTTTTTTCTAACATATACGAAACCGAAATGAAACCAATTTTTGAAATAATTAACTTTTAGTAACAGATGTAAAAATGATACAAAGAAACTCTAAAAAAATTTAACACAAAAAAAGGGTACAAGGACTGATCCTTTACTGCCCTGGATGTCATAATAAAGTTTCATAATATCAGTTGAAATTATTTATCACTTAATTGATGGATACAGAAAAAACCAGCTTTCAGTTCAAAAGCACACTGTATGGAAGAATGCTTTTTATATTGTAGATTATTTTATAATTTTTAAATTAATTTCTAAATACCTGATTATTCTAACAAAGAGAATTACACTTATTTACTGTTTGAATTATACTTATTAGAATAAATAATTCAAACAGTAAAATATTAAAGAGCCTCATGAACAAAAATTTCATTACAGGAAACAGATGATATAATTGTTGTTATTATTATTATCATCATGTCCATGGATTTAAAATATAATTATCAAAGTTAGATCAAGTCAAAAGCCTTCACGATAGCGGCTGCTAGCAATGGCGCCACTTCACTATACAGGACTTCTCTTAAGTTGGCCTCGATGGGCACCATACCCAATTGCAAAACATGGGGAGTGCTCGCCGGGCACTCTAGAATGTGCTTGGTGTTAGGAAAGCGTTGGGGCAATTTCTGCAGGGGATGTATTCCCTGGTCTTGTCTGGGAGAATCTTCCTCCCTCTGTAATGGTTAGTTCTGAGTCTGCTAATAACTGATGTCAACTTCCTTGATGATATAATTATTTGTAGAATATTAAAATATGAATACTTATACTAAAAAACATAAGCAATAAATACAAGTGAATTCAGGGACATTGTTTTTCTGAATTTTATTATATAGTTCATTATATCTTTAAAACTTTTAAATAAGGTTTAGTAGCATAAGGCACGGTGGTGCGCATGTTTAAATTTTGTAATTGATCATATCATAATCACTGATTTAATTTTCAAAAAACTCAACATTCAATAAGAAATTACAATATTAAAATTCATGAAGCCCAATAAAGAAATTAAGTAAATCTACATTAAAACTTGTATAAATTAATATTAACTTAATAACTATACTGAATTAATAATGAACGTTAAACATTTTAATATAGCTATTACAGAAAAACATACAGTATTTTCAATTACAATCAAGATGATATATGTTACACAATATAGTTTGTATTTTCTTAAAATAAATATAAAAATGTTACATTTAATATTTTGATTACAACAACAAAAAGGTTTATAGATATAAAACTAAACAGAAAATACAGAGAAATTGACAGAACATAAGGATTAAAATAAAAGAATTCGTACGTAAAATTTTGACAACCGGTACTCTATTATGTTTCTATTAAAATTTACATACACCTAAAACTTTTATGATAGAAATAAAAGAACTAATTACGTCATGCAATTAAGTTGAAGTTATCAACGTTTAACTTGACAGTAATGTAATTTTCACTCAACAATACCGATTAACTATTGACCCATATGCCAATAAAATATAAGAAAATGACACAAAAATATATTATAATGAGACATTTATACTCTTAAATTTGATCTGAAAAGTTTTCTGCTAACTTTCATTCTCAGGATTCTATCTTGATAAATTTTAATGAACACTTACCAAAAAGAAGTCTATTCAAGATTTTCCACGCTGCACTTCTCCACTCTAATTCCGAAACTATAAACGCTGTTGCCAATATGATTTTTTTAATTCTAAATCATAAATAAATAAATGCTTCAATATTGTATTAAAAAGTATATTTAGAGACATATTTTTAAAAAACTTGTACCCCAATATTAAAACAAATTTTTGGCTTTCATGAATATTTGACACGGAATATTTTGCTGCTGAAAACCAGAAAAAAAAAATTTCTAAACGACCTATTGCCGCATGATTTGGTGTATTTCTATTTGCTTCTTCAGTTTCGTTATTGTAGACTTACGAACTTAGTCTGGAGTTAAATCAAGTCAAGTACAAACATACATTTAAAGGTTGGTTATAAGCTATAAGATTAGTATTTGCTATTTTGTAATGTTCCTATAAATTTAAACAGTTATTTGTTTTATTCAATAAAGGAACAGTGAAGTTTTTGTTGTTCCAATATTATGATATATTTCCATTACCGGTAGTTTCCTTATAAATCATTTATTGACTTTTAATAATATTAAGTGTTTTTGTGATTTATTTATTAATGTACCGATATATTCATGTATCTGATTTCATTAAGTTTTGGTTTACATTGTTATTAGAGATATTTATTTTTTGAAAAAACGGATTTATTAAGTCATCGATATTTTTGGATCATTTCCATTTATCCAAACATTTATTAATCAATATTAAAAATCTGTAGCAATCAATTGAAGCTTTTTATGACAATTACTTTCATTTCACTGCTTGTAATTTGTTTCTGGAATAAATTTTTTTACATCAAAATATTCTAAGTTAAACTACAATCATTTTCATGGCAAATTTTAAGTAGTATACAAAGTGTTTTTAATTACAATAAAAAAAAAAAAATTTATTATTACTAATTTTTTTATTTGTTTCAGATAAGTGTAGTAACAAATAAACATGTCGAAGGACAAAAAAGACAGCAATTTTTATGAACACCTCCTAAAAGTGGATAAGAGCATCAGTCTCTCTCTGAGTTTATCTGCTTCCAAAAATTCCCCTCTTGGTCACTATCGTTCTCACATGAAAGCTCTTGAATATTCATGCCATGGTGTATTCTGGATATGTGGGAGTATCATTTCCCTCTGGTTTTCTAATACTCTTCAGAGAGAAGCCTTCTTTTTCAATTTGTTATTAGGTATGATTGGGGTGTATTTTTTGTTTTATTTTGAATTAGAATAATTTTTTATAAATATAGATACATTTTTAACTATAGGTTTGTTATAATGATTTAAATTACAATATTTGTTTATTGTAATTGAATCTGATAGCTTAGCAACTTTTCTTTGATGATGTTATGAATAGAAAGAAAATACTGATGCAAACTCTTGACATCAACAATAAATTAATCTAAAAACAGTAACAAAAAGTAATTTACTACTTTCAAATTAGTTTCCTTTCTTCTATAGAATCTCGGCACTTTTAATTATGCATCTCAGTACAATTTGTCAAAATAAAGATGAATTTTTATATTTCAGCCCAAAATTTTTTTCTGCTTGTCAAAATTTAGCTGTGTCAGTCTAGCAATGATTATTAATGCATTTTTTTTTTTTTTTTTAATGAAACATGGATAATTGACACCAATGATTATAGATTTGGTATAAATGTATAAAGAGTATTTATTCGGCAAAAGAATACCATGGCATTATTTGCTATCATAAGGGACAAAGTAAAATTGCTAAGCAGTCAAGTTCAATTATGTACAAATATGACTACTACTCATATTAATTAGATTTTCATAGTTGCTGAACAAGATCCAATTTAAGTTTATTAAATCTTTTTTTATTATGAAGTTTTATTAGATCTTGTGATAACGTTCATTTAAGTATTGGATGACTGAATGTAATATGACCATCAAGAGACAACTAATTATACTTATTTCTTGGATAAAACAATAATGCCTATTGTGTTAATATTATAACACGATTAAAATATTACCAAGTATTATAATTAAAAAGGAGAATATTAAAAGATAAAATAAAAAGTATATTATTGAATGTATTTTCTATTTATATTTTCGTAGCTGAATTTAATTTAGATACATAAGTCAACATAAAGTTTTGATATGGTTATTTTATGGTTAATACAGTTGCATATAATTTCACAGAACTAAATGTATTAGCATATTTATTTATTCTGTTCAGTGTATTATAAAATATATATAAATAGTTTTCATTTTCTATAAACTTACTAAGTATTAAATTTTTTTTTATATCTAATGGCAGTTCTTTTTGAAGACCTCCTTCTACTGTTATAACCTATATAGGTAATTTTATTCGCATTATAATAATGTAGTATTGTATTCCTAAATCTCTTATATTGTAATGCTAGGAAATGTTTCTAATGATTCATTATGGTATGGTGTGATGGAATTACATATCACCAAGTCAAATGCATAGGTACCCAAAGCAATCCATATAGCTATAACTGCTTTCATAAGGAAATTAATTTTATAGTAATAATAAAATAATTATATTTATTTATTTTTTATGTTTTATCACATTGTGAATTCCTTGTAATTGCAGGGACTGTTAGAAATGTAAGTACAATTATATGAAAAAATATTTAAATATGCTGAACACTTATCTGGGAGCTTCTGGCTTATTTTTATTAAAACTCAATTTAAAGTAGACCATAATTTTATTGGGTTTCAAATGAAAAACGTTTAGTAATAGACCTATAATCATTCCTTTTTTCATCAGTATTTAATTTGAAGTGTTTAGCTATTATTATATTATCTAGAAAGACATTGGTAAATGTGCATATATAGTTTTTAATCCAAATTATTTCAAGTGAAAAGCCGATTAGAAAACTAAAAAATAAAATGAAAAAGATGTTAAATAGATTTTTTTTTTTCTCACTTAAAAAAAAAAAATTGTCTTTGAAATGCTTAATATTTTTAGACTTTTTATTGATATGTGTTTTTGTGTCTTAAAATTCATAAATGATTGAAAACTACTACATTTTTAAGAAGAGTTATAAATAGTATTGAAATTCAACCTGCTTATTCAGGAGATGTAAATACTTAGAAGCAGCCTGGAGACTTGTGCATAAAGCAACAATAAACAAGAAAACCACAACAAATATGCTGATCAGTAAAAGAGAAAATTTTATGATGAAGACTGTTCGAAACTACTGTGTGTTATTTGTGGAGAGATTTCTTCAAGCAGTGCTATCATGAAATGATCTTTGTTAATGCACCATTTAACCCTTGAGCACATTCACTTAGTTGACAGTAACATACTTATAGGATTGATATAACTCCAATTTTAAACTAATTTTTCATCAATATCAACTTTTTAACAAAAAATTACTCTTAATAATTAAATGTTTTTTAACAGGAAAGTTCTATTGTGTTTAAATAGTAATTTCAAAATAGAAAATAAGACTTTTTTTTTTTATTTCTATTTATTTATCCTTTTAAACATGTCCCCCCCCCATTCGATGTATTTAATAATTTTATATAATAAATACTATTTTTTGGTTAAAATTTCCATGAACCCGAAATAAAACTGTTATATTGTTCATTACTCAAATCTGAATCTTTAAAATTTACTTCCTGTTCTAATTCTATTTCAAGCTCATATTGAGAAATTCTGTTAATTTCAGAATAATTTAAACATTCTTTAATTTGCTATCCAGGGAAACATTCTTAAAAAATCTTTTTGTTCTCTGCTGTTCGCACTTATATACTATCGCTATGTTAAATTTCTTTAAAGCACACACAGAGTAGAAAAGACCCCAACACCTCTGTTAGAATGGAACTTATTTTTTCCCCCTTTTATTGTGGTTTTTCCTTCCTATGCGACTACTGGAAGTATCGCTAACAAATTTCAGCAAAAAAGAAAAGGTTAGGTCTTCATTCCAATTCACATATTCGTTCAATTCGAAACATCCAATTTATAAACAAATTATTTTTTTCAGTGACTGACAAACAGTCCTAATATAATATCGGTTGTATTATCTACACACAGAATTAATGAGAATGAGGTTGAAGCATCATATAAATTAAATTATATTGCCAAAAGTACTAAAAATTACCGAAATTTAAATATCCCATGTCAAAGATGCTGATTTTTACACATTTACTGAAGACATGTCTGAAAATTAGCAATATTTTCTTCTCAAGCAATTTGGCTCCTTGAAGAATTAATGCTGTATCTGGCGACATTGAGTCTACTATAAATGAAAAAGTAAAAAACAGCCCTTCTTTTCAATACAGGTGGAGGACTCTTTCCAATCTGGTGATTTTGCTGGTTACATAAATATCTTGCAATAACAATATGCTTGAAGGAAATTATTTATTTGAAAAACTTTTATTATACTATTGTCTCATGTATGATGTACAAGCAAGAATATATTCCATGGTGTTTAGGATTATTTTATAAAAAAGGAATTGATTGGATATTTGCTGTAGTATTTATATAGGTGATAGAAAAGCAAGCCTGGCTGTTTACAGGTCTTTTTGAGGCCTTGTGTAGTTGCCTTTTTTTTAGAGCTTTTGTACTTGCCTTAAAAAAAAATTCACACCTCATGTATCTTGGAGCTATTACTTAATTCACAAACAAAACCTAGCATGCATGCAAACTTCCGACAGATTCATTGGAAGAAGCGCTTAATCAATCAGTGAAAGTTGTTAATTTTATTTAGGTCATCTTTAGATTATTCAAACTTTTTCTGTGAAGAGATGGACAATTTCTACAAAACATCACTTTTGTATACGGAAGTGAGGTAGTTTCATTAGAAAAATGATTTTATGAATTAAGAACTGAAGTTCAACTTATCTTTTTATAAAGCAATTTATTCTATAACTGTTTTTCAAGATGTCTGATGAAATCAAATTTTATTATCAAGAAATTTAATTTTTCAGAATTTTGTATTGAAAAAAAATAGTGTAAAGAAATTTTGAGACATTTTCTAAATAGGAACAAGCTAAAAATGTCAAAAGAAATAAAAAAAAAAAAAAAAAAAAAAAAAAGCTTACTTTAGGAAAAACTATCTGAAGGACACCTTAAGTGAAATAGTGAAAATAACAGGATTTCCAACCATTAAATAAATCTTTCAATAAACCAAAAAATTACTTATTTCTGTAAAAGAAATATCGATTGAGCCTTCTTTTACACTCTGATTTCAAAAACTAAAATGTCAATTTCTGGGCAGCAGTGAAAAAGAGTATCAAGAACTCTGTTGTAACTAGTTAAAAACAATGTTTTGTCTCTTGCATATATTGAAATAAGCATGCTGCTGATTTGAGATTATACATATCTTCATTTGAACCTGAAACTTTTCCATGAAACAAGCTGAAGGAGCACATTGAAATGTTTGAAAATTTATCTATCAAATTGAGTAATTATGAAACTTTTATCATAATTATGATTTAAAAGTGTCATGTTTCAATATTAGAAAGTGTTATATATGAATTTATTATTGGCAGTGTGAAAAATTATTTGATTTATTAATTATGCAATTTATTATACAAATAAATTTTTTTCCTCCCCCAGCTTTTATTTCTAGATATTATCTTTGTGGCAGTTTTAAAAGCAGCTATTCAAAGAAAAAGACCATCCAATAATGAGAGTGAGGACATGTTCATGACATTTTCCATTGACAAAATGTCCTGCCCATCAGGACATACATCAAGAGCTGTCCTTCTCACATACTTGCTAATTGCATCCATGCCCGACTGGCATCTTCTACACCCTGTACTAATAATATGGTGCTTCTCTACCTGTGCTTCTAGAGTATTGCTTGGCAGACACCATGTTGGTGATGTTCTATTAGGAGTAATTTTAGGTTACATTGAATATCTAATAATGGATTATGTGTGGGCTGGTCCTGAAACAGCTGATTGGTATTTAAATATTCTTAGGGATTCAAATAGTGTTCTTGATGAATTATAATTAATTGTGATGTTGTACAAATACGTTGATTTGCAGCATGAATGTCATAAAATTTATATAATTTTTTTTATGCATTGAGAAGCTCGTTTTATTTATTTTTTAATTTATATAAACCATAAATACTTGAGATTTTCAGTTCATTAATATAGTTAGAAAATGTTTTATGATCAAAATCATAGAATATTATTTAATTTAAAAATAATTAAAATATATTTTTTAATTTATGCATATTGATTTTCTGGATAATTTTGACTATATCATGAGCATCAGAATAAACTTTTATACATACTTTTCATATTTAAACTACATACATATACTATTTACTTTCCATATTAAATTGTTTCATTAAAACAAAATTCTGTAGTAGAAATAATTTAAAGTTTTATTATGGTTCTATTATATAAATCTAAAACTTCTTTTTGCAGAGCTTATTAATGTTTGTGATAATGTATCATATAAATAAAGTAGGAAATCATTTAAAAATTTAGGTTTTTTTTTTTAATGAAATGTTTGAATAAAATATTTTGGTTTTTATTTGTTATTTACTTGTGCCTAAACAACATGGGTAAGTGTTGAGCTTTTGAACAAAGAGGTACTAATGGTAATAAGTTAAGGTGAGGTAACATAGGCTGCTGAATCAGAAAATGTAATTATGCATGTAATAAGCATGTTAAATCTGTAGATCAGAAAGTCCTCAAGAAAAAAGCCATGAAAACCTATAGGCGCATCTTGGGAATATAATAAATCAGTAAATATAACTGCAATGTAGCAGCCTTTCCATGGTTACCCTGAAACTTCTACTGTTCTAGTAGTGAATCGCCTCAGGTTAAAATGCCTGGCACTTATTTGAATTTTGCTTTAAATAATGTTTTATATTTTCTTTTCTCTATGGAATAAAAAATAACTAAATTACATAGAACTCTTGTCATTTTTAAATATCACTATGAAATTTCAGAGGATGAAAAATGGATAATTTTTCTATTTTAGGTATCTAAATGAACATTGGCTTTTGCTTAAAATATATCATTTTTTGCCAATTTTTCTTATCTTTTTAAAAGATTTTTAAATATCTATTGACAAAAAAAAATTATAAATTAATCTAATCAACTAAACTTTCCTTATTGCATTATTTTCCCTTTTGAAATTATATATTTATTAAGAGCAATTTTGCATGCTGATTCAAAAAGTATTTTTATGTACTATATATATTCTATATATATATATATATATACATATTTTGCATTTGACAACATGCACTTGACTTGATTTATGACTTTTAACTCTGATAACTTTATTTGGCTGTTAAGTTCTTATAGGCGGATCGCTACAATTTGATGTAGGGAAAAAAAATCTATTACAAAGTTTATTTTATTCATTTTGTACAAAATGAATAAACTTATTTTAATAAGTCTCTTTTTCAAAGTATTCATACTTCTTGTTGCAAACATTTATTTTCAATTGCATTATAAGATTATCGAACATTCAGTAACAATTAATGTCAACTTCAGCAAATATATAGACTACCAACAAACATCATCACTCATACTTATAAAATACAAGCATCTACAAATCAGTATAAATATATGATGGTATGTTAATTGAATGCTATACATAATTCATATTAGAGTTTGATGTCATACTTTAAAAAGCATGAAAAGATGAATAATTTTTAATAGTAAGAACATGAATATACAGTGATGAATTTGCATTTTCTAGAGAAATTCATTAAAAATGTACTGATAACATTTTAAGCACAGGAGATTTATATACATAAACTTATTAATTTACACTACATATTTGTACTGGTTTACAATCCACTTAAAAATCACAGTGTATTAAAAAGTATTACTTAAGGACTAAAATTCTCATTGTACCTAAAAGAAATAATTTCAAAAAATGTTATTTAGCAAATTTAAATAAAATTTCATATCAATTTAGATTATAAATGGATTTAATGAAACTAAAATACATGTAGATAAAACAATTCTCAATTATTACAGACCTATGCATAATTTGACCATAAAAACATTAACTTAAAGTATAATTTAAAACATCAGTTTCACTTAATTTGTTATTTTGAATGATTTTATGTCTTAATGACATTGTAACAGATACCTTAACTGGTGAAATTGTGATGAATCTAACCAAAATTGAAATAATTATTAAGAATCTTCTATGTTTACGGTCAATGATAGATAAATTTTTAATAATAATTTTGTTAATTCTGTGTTTCTTTAGTTATATATCGTTGACTGCTTAATGAAATGTTTTTATTATTAACCTATACATGTTGTCCCGAAGTAAAAAAACTTAATTTCAGTTAATAATGTTTTACTAATATATGATACATTATACACTCGTATTTTTTTTTTTTTAATAAAAGATGCTATGTTAAGGCACAATTTATATAATTTAGCATTCATTCAAAAAAGATCTTTAATATAAATTTTGAATTTAGATCGCACTTGATCTTGTAATATCAATTGTTTTTGACAAAATTTTTACATAATTAGATTCTTTTAAAAGGAATGATTGATTTGTTAATTTAACAAATCAAAATTTTTTTAAAATCTTTCAAACTATAACAACAAAAAAGCAATTTTTATAGACATAGATATACATTTATGTGGATAATTTTAAACAATATAGAAAAAGCACCTATATAATATCTAAAAAATTAATGAAACATTACCAACAATGTTGCTGTTCTGTCAGCTTTCATTTTTTAAAAAGTATTCTGCAAAATCAGTTAACAAAATTTTATATTTTCTCTGCATGGTTACCTTTATATATTATATATGTCAAATATTAACTTTTCAGTAAATAAATTAACACAAACAAATGATAGTTAACATTCCTATAATTGTTTACATATATTTTTATAAACCTGATCATCAAATATAATGTGCTTATAACATTAATATCTAGTTTTCATTCTAATGTAAAAATATTACAAAAAATGCTAACGTTAAAAAATTTTTAATAAACATGTACTGCATAAACTGTTAAAATAATTAAACTCTTTGAAACATGCAGCTAATTAAAAAAAAAAGAATATACATTCTAATAAACTAATCTGTTATAAATTATTGCTAACTGAAGGTGACAGAAGGGAAGCATTAAACATTTACAAGTACATAAATTGATACAAATATAATAGTTCACTGTTGTTATAGACATAATAATGCATTTAATTTTCAATACCACAGAAATAAATGTATTTCAAAGCAATTGCATTTATTTTAATATTGTATTTTCAACAGATTTAATATTTAACAAGTTTCTAACTGCAACTATATATTTTCAAATCTGTTTAATTGGAACATTTATTTTTTCATTTATAAGAGAACAATATGAAATAATAAGCATGCATGATAGAGGAGGGAGGAGGTAAAAGAAAATATTATATCAAAAAAAATCTAAAATTTCACTGTAACAGATAAATTTATGCTAAACAATTTTTAATTTTTGTAATTAAAAAAGCATCATTATAAAATATAAATTTACATTCTATAAATAAATTCTTTTTATAAAAAGATTAAATAAATTTAATTTTACAGTGTGTTTAAAAGATGTCTACAAGTGGATGAAATAGGAAAAACATTTTCTTTTTTTAATGAATATTTTTAAAAAGGTAAGTCCTCCATTGTTTGGAAAAATATATATTTTAAATTTATATTAGTAAAAAAAAAACCCCAAGAGAACTATTTTTGTCCATAATGCTCATTTTTCTTTCTCTCTCTATATATATACATAACTACAGAAACAATCAAATTAAGAAGCACCAATGTTTTTAAAATGTAACTTTTGCTAAATGGAATATAAATATGGAAAAATTACTGGGTACCTAGTGTTAGATAAGCCTTCTTTTATCATAAAATTGGAGTTATTGGAAATTATAGTTAAAAAATTTCAGGTTATACACATATTCTTGTAAAAATTACCTCTTAAGCATATTAATTTTTCATAATATATTAAACTATGAGAAAGTACCTTGCAACGCATTTTTTTTTTTTTTTTCTCATAAAATGAAACAATCTTAATTCGGTTCTAAAGTTGTCTGTGAAATAGTGTACTATTCGTACCATCATTCAAACGTGTTTTAATATATTAGTGGCATTCATTGAAAGCATTTGATTAAACAAAAATCGCTGGATTTAGTAAGTAAAAGGAATTTGAGGTAAGTATTCGATACAAACATTATTACAAGTTCAATGAATAAATGTAAAAGAACAGTGATTATCTTATATTAAACAAAGACATATTTTATAAAGTTTTATTTACAGTTCTCCCTTGTTTTCATATATAATTTAATCTTCTCAGTAAGCTACTTTTGGTGAAATGATTGAGTTTCGACAATTAAGATTTAAAAATATTTTAACAATGCAATTTAAAACCAAAAAATAAACATACACTTATTAACTTTTATAAACAATTTAAGAAATGAAAACACTATTTTCCTGTTCATAAACACTTCTTATGAAAAAAAAAAAAAAAAAACTTAAAAGGCATAAATATAATAGAGAAGTTGATGTTATAGTTAATTATTTCAAAGAGTTTTAAGTTTATATTGGCAGGATCATATAATAAAAATATGACATTTCTTTATCCGCTATGTTCAAAAACATATATTAATTATAAGTATAGACCTACAGTAGTTTTGAGATAGATATTAAATTAATTCTAATTTTAACCATTAACTTTTAAATTTACTAATTACCTTCATTATTGTTAATAACAGTATTTTCTCATGATTAAAAATTGCCTCAATTAAAGCTTGTCAATCTACAACATAACAGAGGGAAAAAAAGTTTTTAAAATTGCAACATATGTAGCACTTAAAATGTTCAATTTGCCATATCTTCTCAAGATCAAGAATGAAAAAAAATTACTGATATATATATATATTTAAACTTCTAATCATAATCAATAAAATACTACAAAAATACAATAAATTTTTACCAATGCCTATAGAATTATGTCAACTTTTAAAAAGCATATTTATAATACAGATAGGGAGGCAAGCCTTTTTTTTTTTTTTGGAGGGGGGTATATTTAATTGGGGATGCCAAATTTTAGAACATAATCCTCCTTGCCTAAATTTCAGAAATCCTTAGGATCATATTAATAGAAGTTAGTATGGATTAATTTGCCAGATATAGTAGCTTAAGCAAGTATAAATCTGAACATCAAGTCTTAATTTCTAGTTTATCACAATAACAAAAAATAAGTATATTAATTATATTAAATTCAAAGTTGCAAATGTTTAAAATTTTAACTAAAAAAATTATTTATATCAGTAGTTCATTAGGTCAATATACCAAGCTTGAAAAATTATAAAAAAATAATTCAATTAAAAAATTTTTTATATTAAATTTCAACAATTATTATTAATAATTGTAATTATTAATTCTAGTTATTACTTTAACTAGAATATCCCAACCTTCCCAAAACCATGTAAACTGATGATAAACCACCAAACAAGGTTCATTTTCTAATTTAAACTTAATTATGATGTACATGCAGGCATTCTAAAAAATAACACTCAACAAAGATACTATAGAAAACCAAGTCATTCACAAAGATCTATCAGAGCCATCTGAGCCCAAGATTTATTAAAAAAATAGAGAAAAATATAACATAAATAAGAAAAAACAAACAAGAAAAGATTCAACTACACATACTATAAATAAACAATATATAACAGCACAAAGGAACAAATGAGGACAAGTACAATGACCAATACAAAATTTACCTCAGCATTATAAATGTCTAGAGAAAATGAATCACATAAAATTATTTTCTAATTAAAGATTTTTAATCTTGTACTTGTTTATTGATGATGTTTGTTCACCTGCCATTCAAGACTTATTATGAAAGTATCGGCATTGCTTCAGTGAATGTTGGACTTTTTTGTACCACTGCAATTTCAAATAGATATCACTTTGTTGATTTGAAGCAAAACATTAACATTTATTTAGTTTTTAGTTTTAAGAATGTCATATGACATAGTGGCCATCAACTCTTATTTTACAGGAGTATTTTAGTATTGATCTATCTTCCATGGAGTTACATAGAAAATTTTAAAGCGAAATATTGAACAGTAAAAATTTGAAGGTAAGAATAACTATGAAAATTTAAATCTATTATGATTAATTAATACTAGTTTACAGGAGAAAATGTTGAATAAACAGAAAGTTCTATAAATTGCATATCATATTGGCAACTTTCTTAGTTTTTCTCTTCACAAAATAAATCACTGGTTTTATAGTGAGCGGTACACTCCAAAGAGGCAGTAGTACCATCCAGGGATGCAATAGTAGTCTGGAGGGTATTTAATAAAGATATGGGTTCACTGAGGACATAAAGAACAAAGAGAAGAGAGGAATAATTACATCTCTTTCACCATATATAGATACACCAGATTTAGTATTTTCAGAAGTTAACTACCAAAAAATTACAAATAGTGATTTGTGATGATTTAAGAATACTGCTGACAGAGGTTTAATTCAATGATAGCAATTGCATCCTGTTCATTGGATCCTTTTATTTATAATTTATAATTAATTTTGAAGAAATATTTATATTTCTTTGTTATTCTGTGTGTAATGAAAATGCTATTATGGATGATTTTATTAATTTTATAACCCAAGCTACTACACATTTACAACAAATATTTTATCATATTATTAGGTATAAAGTAGTTTACATTACATTGATAATAAAAATGCATTAAGAAAAAAAAGAGGATTATAAGCAATCTAATTTGGATAAAGTCTTAATCTGTTTCCTCAATTAGAATACAATATCATACATTAATATTCATTAATGTGGATTAGGCAACAAATAAATTTCAATTGATAAAAAGTAAAAATACATGTCGAATGAAAATATTACAAATTAATAAAGAATAAAACGCAGACAAAAATTACATACTTCATGGCGTTGCATATTTTTTAAAGAGCAAAACAGACATAAAATTTTTTATTTTATTAGCACAATGCTGCTATATCAATAAACTGATATTCAATATAATAAACATTAAATTAAGAAATAAAAATGATACAGAATCAATTGTTGTATAAACTTAATGTTATTATTGAAGCCAAGGTTTCATTATCAACATTTTTCTAATAATAACTCAATTGAATCACTATGTAAAATGAAGGAAGTAAAACAAATTTTATGTACCAAAAAATAAATGTTTTCATGTAAGTTGAAAATTCTAAAATATATTTTTAATTCAACTAAGAACATCATTAGAAATTTATTACTGACCATATAAAAATATTCTAAACATTTCAGGGAAATAATAAATTATTACATTAAATTACCTATTTGTGATTCTTTTATTTTTAAAAGATACTGAAATGGCTGGTAATTTTTATGAGATATAAAATAATTGAATGAATTGTTGTAATGATCCTTTCTTTCACCATCAATTGGTTGTAACATATGTTCAACATTTAATAGCAGAAGAAAGTGCCCTTTATAAAAATTACTTCTGAACACTATATTTATGCATAGCAACAAATAATTATGAATATCAGATAATTTTTTAAAATTTCAAATAACAAGCAAAACTGCAAAAGCATAAATGTTAAATGAATACACATATTAATCTTTACATTGAATTAAAAAATAATAGTTTTAACATTAAAATTAAAGATATCAATTAGGATAATTTGAAATTGATAGATAATATAGATACAACAAACTTAAGAAATATTTATTAGTAAAGCTTATATACTCTCATATGTAATAAATTAACATTCTATTCACAATATATGAAATTTGATTTCATATGATCTTGATTATAACACTATACTATGCACACAAAATTTATGAAATTGTTTTAAAAAATTCAAAATAAATTTTTGAACTTTAGTTTAGATTTTTTTTTTTTTTTTTTCTTTTTAAGATTTCATGTAAAAATGCTGTAGCATTTTTAGTTTGTTTGTATGTAATCTTAAATTTGCATTGAATAAAATATTTTAAAAAGGAAAGAACGTTTTTCTATTTAATTTCTAAACAGAATAATGCAATTCATTAACCTTAAGAAAAATAAAATAAACATGTTATGATTGTTCATAATATACAATACCATAAAAATTAATTGGTACATAATTGTTCCTTTTTATATAACATTTAGTGCAATAATTTTACAAATGCAACATTTTTTTTAAATGTCATTTTATTTAATAGTATGTATGGCAGTACTTGTACATCATTTTTAAAATTATATCAGTGTGTTGTGAATAATATCATGAATTTCATTAAAGAAAATGTCTTTCTTCAATGACGGAATTTTGGCCATAGACATAAGTTGATAAAAAGCATGTCAAGAGAATTATTTTAAATGAGCATTTTTTAATGACTTATTAACAAATAGAAACTGTTCAAATTGGTTCATGAAGAATAAAGCTGGATAGAAGGGGTGTCTTTTATTACGTACAGCAGAGGTTGGATACAATTCAACTCAATAATGATAAGCAGAACATAGAAAGAGGAAAATCAGTTTCTAACTGGTGGCCACTATATATTTTTAACTTTTAGTCTCCAAGGGGTAAAAAAATTAGGATATCAATGGTAAAAGATATAACAGACTATGATAAGAGACTAACATCTTGACCAGAAAAAAAATAAATACATGAAAGCCTGAAATTATCTAAAAACATGATCAGCTTAGTATTAAAATTGACTCACGCATCATTATGTTGGGGAGGGGGACCTTTGAAGTTGAAGAAACTAAAAGAAAATTACCCTTTTATGATGAATAAGCACTTGATTCAGGGAAAGAAATAACTTTATAGAAATTATGAAACTTACTGCTTTCTCCTTCAGGGACAACAAATTTGAAACTCTGCTAAAGAGCATATCTATCTGCTTCACTTGAAACAAAGAATTAAACTATATTGAAAGCATTTTTCCTATTATGATATTAGATCTGTAGTAACAGTACTGGTAAGATGAAATGTGACCAATATATTAACATTCTGCACATTGAATGATGTCTGATCAAAAAAGAAATTTATTTATTCAATGACAAAATTTTTCAACATAATGATTTACCATGTCGTGCCATCAAAGAAGTACAAAAATTCATTAGGATAATAAAATATAAAGCCAGAATGGAAGGTTAATGTTGTCTAGTGAATTTCAAAACGATTAACAAAAATAAAATCTCAAACATATATTATACAACAAAACATCATGATAAATGCAATAATTAGAACATGAAGGGAAAAAAAAACACACATAGAAATCAATAATATTTAAACATCATTGATAAATTAGTAATATAATAGTCAACTGAAATAGTCAATTCTATGCCAAACAAATTCTGAAAAATAATACAGGTAAAATGGGTCATATTTGTATTTCACTGATATATTTGCAATTGATTTAAACAAATTTAATGATATTGTATATGCTCCAATAAATTTGTAGATATTGTATCACAGCAAAGTTAAATTATAAATTTTAAAAGTTAGCAATATGTTATACAAATAATTGTTTTTAAATAATTCAGTTCTTCATAAATAAAATTTTGCAAAAATATTTAATAATACATAAATTGATTTTCAGTTTTGTTGAGTATCTAACTGATCAGTATATAAAGAAATATAATATAAAAATATTTTAATAAATCATGTAAGTAATAAAATGCGGTCAATTTTAAAATACATGTCAAGAAATAAATTATTTTTGTTATTAGTTTGATGATAAATAAATAATGAAATAGATGATCTTTTTACAGAGATAGATGTTAAAAACAATATTTAAAAAAAACTTTAAATTCCATAAAATATAAAAAAAAAACCTGACAATAATTAAATGAAAATGAAATGTTTAAGTAACTACTTGAATAAATACAACATGATTTATCAAGAACTGAAAGTATTTTGAGATAAGTTTAATGCACTATCATTAGAAACTTCATGAGATGCACTTTCTGAATTTGACAGAACTGTGGGTTGTTGAAAACTTTCTTTTTGTCTCAATAACAAAGTGTGTAATGTCTCAGGATATTCTACATGATCTTTTGTGTGAGAAAATATCACTATGTTTTGAATGATTTATATATTCACTATTTTCTCCAAAAATTAGGTTAAAATTATTGTATTTGCTTGGAGAACAGCTGTTATAGGATTTAGCTACTTTCTTTGGTGATGAAAAATATTCCTCAGAATTCCCTCTCTTTTGAGGGCTATTATATCCTCTGGAAGATGGTCCAACTTGTTGAGGATTAAAAAAGGAAACTTAAGTGAAGCAGTATCTATAAAAGGATTCATAATGCTGTTGGCTGAAAAAAGGTGAATCACTAAGTAAGGATTCGTTATTAAGAAACATACTGCCATCATTAGAACTTTCATTTCAGTAATTTTAATTAGATCATTAAAATCTAACATTTTATTTTGCATCTGATTAGTATGAAACAAATCAGAAGTATTTGATAAAGAAACTACTGGTTCACTTTTTTGAAAAAATTTGGCTCAGATACTATACTTCCACATTGATTGATATCAGATTTAAGACAATTTATATTTTTGTGTCTCTAACATATGCTTTCTAAAAGAATCTATTTCCTTTTTGTCAGCAGACTCTATGTTCATATTTAAATCATCAGTTGATTGACCCTGACTATTTTTCAATAATGATTCTAAGCTTTGCTCCATATTTTTAATAACTGCTTTTGTTTCAATTATTGGCTGCATGCAATTTGTACTTGAAGGATTCAATTCATTATCGATTTTGGAGTTATTAAATGTACCATTTTTAAGAAGACGTCGCAATTGCACACAATCTGCATTATCATCTGGTTTGTCCACTGATTGAAATTTTGAACAATCAATTTCATTACATGGATCTTCTAGAAGTATTAGGACTTCTACTCTGCTTATAAGTCTCTAGAAGAAAGCGAAGTTGAGAAAAAATTTGATTTGTCCTCATCATTTTTAGACTGACTAACACTGCAAAAATTTTCTTGAAAGTTGAGTATATTATTCTGATTTGAGGGAAGTTCATCATTACTTTCAAAACTTTCTTTGATTTCATCATTTATGCTAGAGTTTAAAGTAACAAAAGATTCTTGAGATTTGTCAAGCAGTTTTTTACAAAAATTCAAAACTAGAATTTTTTGAGGCCAAATATTTAGTTTCAGTATTATTATCTTTTCTACAATTTTCTTCACCATTTATTCGCTGTTGTGAAAGATTACATTTCTCTGATTCATTAGAATTTATCATTTCAATTTCTGATACAACTGGAATTTCTTTATCTCTCGAAAATGTTCTTCGTTTAGGCACGAAATTTCGGGTAAATAATTATTAGATGTTGCTAATTCACTATCGATTAAAGGAGGTAACTCAGTATCTAAGATTTTATCTGTTACATTTGTAGATTCATCAATAGAAGCTAAATCAGTTAATATAGGAAACTTATTAAATGAATCTTTCTCTAAAGTATATGGCAAAACCAAATCTAAATTACTAGCATTTTTATTGATAATAAAACTGCCAACTTTACATATGTGTAAACATATGCTCCATCATATCCTGTTTTGGTCCATTTTTTTTTTACAAATTAAACACTGATACCAATCAATGAGAGTATGTTTTTTGTACGCTCATGTGACTCACAGTGACTTTTATCAATAAAATCTTCTGAACAAAGCTTACACATGAACTTAGTACTTTTAGAATTTGTAATGTGTTCATAAGGTTCCTTAGATCATGACAAACAGAACTGGCCTCATGTTGATTAGGCAAATCCGTTTACTAATTCTTCCTTTTGAGCAAATGCAGAAGTGGATGAATCTGAAACACTATGTTTGAAGTCATTTATAGGAAGATGATGAGCATCACTTTCTACTTCCATTGACACTTCCCTTTAAATCATTTTCTGAGTCTTTTTCAAATCCATTTCAGAATTTTCTGGTTTTGAGAAGACTGCATATGTTTTTCAATTTCAGATAGAAAATTAAATGACTGGAAACAAATGCCACATTTTTTTGCCTTACCAGAAATAGGTGGAGGTACAGTTTTGAAGCGGTTCACAGTCACAGTCTCGGAAGTTGGTTCTTTACCTTCACATTTATCAGTATCTGGTTCGACCTTAATTTTAATTGGTTCGTGAACATCTTTAGCAAATTCTGGTTTAACAGGTAAAAATGCATTATCTTTATGTTCAGCTAAAAACGTGCTCTTTTAGGATAGATGGATCCATAAAGTACAATCTACAATAATAACAACAAAAAACATTTTTAGAGCATTTACTATGAACATTAACTTCATGACGGGTATAAACATCTTTCCTGAAAAAAAAATTTTCCACAAAATTTGCAAGAAAAATAAGGGTTTCCAGAATGCATACGTTTATGTCTCATTAATGTAGATTTACTGCAAAAAGTTAGATCACAGTACACACATTTAAAATTTTCATTACCCAGTTTAGACTGTAGGCCTTTCCATCAGGAACACCTTTTTTATTACTTTTTTTAAAGCGTTTAATTTTAGGCTTATCTGGTGCCATTTTTTATATTTTCTTCTGTTAAACTATTTTTCCTTCTTACTAATCTAGCACTACGTCTAGTTAAGTGAGAATCACTATCACTTCCAGCTTTTGTTGCATCAGAGTCTCTACCAGATTTTTCAGAAAACTGGCATGTTTTTTTATGTTCTTTTAACACTTCTAAATGAAAAATATTCCCACAGGTAGGGCATAAAGAAGATGTTTTCTCATTGAGAGGGTTCTCAGTTTCATCAAAGCATATTTTGTTTATGACTCTCATGATCTTGCTGATTGTCAAAAATATCCCCACAAAAAGAGAACATAAGAAACTTTCCTTCTTTATCTTGCTTTTATCTGTTAATTTTCTTTTCTGCACAGATTTTGAAGTTACCTTTGTAGTTTTGCCAGATAATTTATTACATTTGTGATTAGCAAATGCAATTTTACTATTAAATACACAATCACATTTTGGAACAGTTTTTTAAAATCACTTTGCATTCACTTACTTTGCAATCTTTAGTGTGTTGAGTCAACTCTCTTCTATGGGTAAACTCTGTTGAACATTTTTTACATTTGAAAAATAATTTCTTTTTTATTTTTGGGACGCTTTTTTACATATTTCCAAGTGCTTATCCAATAATTTTTTGTGGGTCCTTTGAAATTGCAATGCATACATAAAAAAAAAAGGCCTCATTGAATGACTCATCACATGAAGGCGATAGCTATCAACTGAAAACGAAACATCACCACAATAAGTACATTTATATTCCTTTTTGTTCCACCTGCAAAACAATTATGTAATGCTAACTGTTCTGTAGAAGGAAAAATGTTTTACAAAAATTGCAGAATATACTTGATTTTGAAGGTAGTATTTGTGATCCCATAAGATCATTAGCATAATTTAATTTCGAAGTCTTTTTTTCTTTCTTGAATGCTTGACACAATGGGCCATTAAAGATGAAAACGCTCCAGCCTCTAAACCACATACATAACATTTAAATTGTGGATTGTTACCATGGCTAGATACATGATCACGTAATTGATCACCCGATTCAAATTGACGACAACAGTATTTGCAAACATATCTTGGTGGATGAGTGCGTTTATTACACTTCACACTTTTACTTTTCCCCAGTTTTCATGTAATGGGTCTTTATCTACTGATTTTAATCTTCTCTTATCTTTAACTTTATCCTTCTCTTCGTTTCGTTTATCTAATTTCTTTGGTTTCTTTTTGCTGGTAGATCTCCTGATTTTTTATTATTAGCATCAGTCATAAGAACAGATTTTGATCTTTCAATAGGATCAAACAGTAAATCTATTTCCTTTTTTATTGTCACTGCAATTAGACTATCATCTATATTTGTTTCTATAGGTGATGGTTTTTTTTTACTCTTTTATTTCATGTTTTTTTTAGAGAAGGACTTTTTACAGAATGCATCTTTGTTTAAGTGCAATGAATTGAGAAAAAATACAATTTAGTTGATGGCGTAGTAACTATAGTGCAATGAAAAAAATATTGTGTCAGCTTTTATGAAAAACAGCACTAGAAATTCAAAGATAACATTTAAATATATGAAATAATTTAAAAAAAAATTATCAGTGCTCTTATAAAAAAAAAACCTAATCTTAGTAGAAATGGTTTGAAAATACCGAAAAACACATATACCATTTCAATGTCAGAAATCTGATGTATAAAAAACTACAAATGAACTACGTAATAGGATAAAAAAAAAAAAAAAAACTTACACAAGGTTTAGTGACACTGAATATTAACAAATTTAGTGACACTTAATAAGTGTGTTATAATAAAACATTATAACACACTTAAGTTCAATATATATATATACTGTTCCATGTTTGTATTATCTATTATTTCATAAAATTATTTTTTCAACATAACATTTTTCATTAGCGGAAAATATTATCCCACTGCACTTGAAAAAAATCAAGAACAAACTCTTTTAAATAAATCGAAGCCATTGTATAACCTCAGTGGCGCTTCTAACTTTTAAGACATCAGATATAATTCACAGTTTCTGAATATATACTTCAAATCAAAACTAACGAAAACAAAATAAATATTTTTCAAAAATGGTTCCGAATAACACAAAGTCATATTAGGTATACACTATAATTCGTAAACATGTAAACAGAAAACAATCCTTTCCCAATGAATGCTGTCAGCGCACAGGTGGACAAGGTTAACTTAATAAAAAAATTACCTTGATAACTTTTATAAATTCTAGACTATCATTCACGTATTTCTGTGCTGATTAAGAAATTATAAACTACTGATTTTCAAGAGTTTTTCAAACAATTTGGAGTAATTAAAAAAAAAAAAACATATAAAAATTGGAATATTCCTTTAACCATCACAATGATTGAACATAACATTTCAGATATGGCAACAAAATACCATTTGATTTCGAAAGTATAAATGCTACCAAATTGAAAACCGAAAAGTTGGATTAATAAGTTTAAATAATGAGTATTAAGTGGCCCAAAATAATTTTATTTGGAGATTCACAGGTTCAGGTTGTAAAATTTCATTTATATTATTATTTTAGTTTTCTAACCGTATTACAATGTATTAATTTAGGCAAATAAATCCAAAGTTTCTTAATATTTCATGATTATAGCTTTATTTTAATTTTTTTTTGGTATAGTCTTTAACATAATTTATAAAACAATTTATTCTCCATTAAATGTAAGCAATCCCCTATATGCTTCATTGGATTTTCACTGTTACTCATATATTATTATTCATTACATATTATTGATTATATTTGATATTTGTAGAGACATTGATTAATAAATAATTCTGTTTATGCTTTTAGCCTGTTTTGTTATATTAATTTTTAATTACTATTGTATTTATAAAAAAGAGTGAAGTTTCTTTTAAAAATATCTTTGTTAAATAGGATTGGATAGTAAAAAGAGAATTGCATCCTAATGAACATACATCCCAACTAAAAATCTAATTGTCACATTCAATTAAAATTCTTCAAAATTATTAATATTAAAGAAGGATTTATATATTTTAGCTAATGATTTATTATTACTATAATAATTTATTATAATTATGTAGGTTACAAAATTTTGTAATAAAATGTGCAAATATTTTTATTATGGTATTAAAAATAAATTTAGTTAAAAATTTATGCAATTAACTGAAAAATAATAGAGTACTTTTTTGGTAATAAGACAAATTAAAAAAAAATATTGAGTACCATTTTTATAAATTGGTTTTATTAAAAAAATTATCTTTCTTTATATTCATCTATTTATTAGACCATATTATTATGAAATATAAACTGTTTTCTATTTATGTTGCTTAAAAATCTTTTGAAAGATACTAATGTGAAAGAATTTGACGAAGAAAATATTTAAGTCAGTTCTGTAGTTTTTCTTAAAATAAATTTTAACATTTTAAAAGTCCAATTTAAAATTTAGCTAAAACTGTTTAGTTTTTATATAAGAGATGAATGATTTATTGTACAATAAATATTTTATGTAAGATAAAGTAAAAACTTTTATTCTTATTGCTATCTCTGTTTAACTTTTATAGCGATCTTTTGAACCTGAAAATGGATTATGGGGTACCTTATTAGCAAATAGGTTTCAAGGTTAATTTTAATCTATTATTTTATGTAATGTATAGAAAATTTTTAAAGTATTAAAAAAATTAATCATATTTAAGATTTTAAATATTATTTTAAATTGTATAATATTTATTTTTATTTAAAAAAATACTTTTCATATTTTTTGTAACTAATTTGATTTGATTTCAGTGTATATTCTTTTTATTTCAAAAGGTTTTACTGTTACATTTTTTGTGTTATTACATTCATTTAGCATAAGATAATTAAATGCTTTCTGTATTTTAAAAATTAAATTACTAAGAATTGTCTGAAAAACTTAAATACTTAGAACTAATTAATTTCAGCCATTTTCAATAAAATATATATATAATTTTTTTTTTCTTAAACTATTATATATATTTATATCATGTATTGTGTTAATCAATTGAAATAATTGTTTGTTTTAGTTTTATTATTTATCATGGCATTTGTTATCATGTATTTTGAAAATTAATAAATTTAACAATAAATATTGATTTTTAAAATGCAGTTTCCTTTATTCCTTTCCTTAATGCTATAAATTCTTTTTCAAAGAGTTTGTGATATTATAACAAGAGGCTTTTCTGGATATACATCTAGATCTTGCTGTATTATCATTTCTAAAATCTTCTGTCCTGAAAATGTTTCAAATATTGCTGCATTTGTAATTTGTTTGGGTACAAATGATTCATCTGGTGAACTTGATGCTACTGAATATCATGTGCCAATCAAGGAATATGTAGAAAATTTAGAAGAAATTATAAGATATCTCCAGGTATATTTAAAAATTTATGATTATTTTAATTTATGAATATTGAATTAACTAAATTAATATTAAAATCAATTAATATGTAAATTAATCAATTAAAAAATTAATAATTTTATATTAAAAAATCCATAAATTAATTGCAAAACTAAAGCATTCATTGTTTTAATGTTAATGTATATTTGATTGCATAATATATTATTGGTATTCCTGTAAAATTTCATAAATCTTTTCAACTTTAATACAGGAAAAAAAAAAAAAAAAATGTGATGAAGAGATGCATGAACTGTCCATCACCGATTTGATTGAAATTTGTAATATATTTCTTATTAACCGGCCCAAATAGAGGTTATGACTCATATTAAGTGAAGTAGTAGACTTACTTTTCAATAATTTTCAAGAAAATCGAGTGTGAAGTATTTAAACTCTTTTATACAATTAAAATACAGTGCAAGTGATTTCGTGGTACAGTAGTTAAAAATGTGGGACAGCAGTTTAAAAGACACAAGTTATACCTTTAAATTTATTTTTGTCGCTTTGTAATCATTATAGTACTCGTACAGCTTATACAGAAAAATATTAATTTAAAGTATTTTCTACTAAAACGTTTTTATGCAATTTATATTATTTTTTTTTATTTTGTCTTATTTTTTTTTTTCATTTGCAATAAAATAATTGCTTTCTACTAAAAGAAAAGTTTTTATTTAGAATAGATACAAAATATTCTATCTGAATAGAAAAACTTAATTAGAACTTTCTATCACAGAAAGTTTAAAAGTTATTTACATGCAAAGAATTTCACAGAATAGGTAAGTGAAATTTGCAAAAAAAGGAAACAGAAAAAAATCAATTTAGGAACCTTAAAATTTGATGGTCATGTAACTTTAATGGAAAAGGAAAATAAAGTGAGCTATGTTCAGAAATGTGGAACATTTGACAGAGATTTAAAAATATCAATATAAAAATTCAGTTTTTATAAAATTATTCTATATGTTGTGAAATATATTGAATCTTTTTTTTTATCTTCTTGACTCTTACAATTCTATTTCTACCTATAATATTTCATAATCAAGTAATTATATATAATCTTTTTAGTAACATTGATCATAAAATCTGTAAATTGAATATAAGGTGCATTTTTTATTTTTTGACAATCTTGAGTATAAATTTAATTTCCTCTTTCTTATTTCAGTTGCTGCACTAGATAATACAATTTCCAAAAAATGCCTTTGAAAAATTAATAAAAATTTTTTTAAAAAAAACATTTTTTTTTTTTTTTTTGCAAGATACATGATATACATGGTAATTCAACACTCATGGGACAAACTTTGAGGGGGTGGTGCAGCTTACTAAAAAACATATTTTTTTGTACAGGAATGTATGGTTCGAAGTGACACTTTGAGATCACCACGAATAAAAAAAAAATGATACATGAAAAGAAAAGCATTGCAATGATGTTGCAAATAAAAGTATTTCTTTGATTCAATATTTACAATAAAGACTCAAAATTGCGACTACTAACAGTAATTAATATATGATTGGTAGCTTTGAAGTAGTGATTGACTAACAGTTCCAAAGAATCTGGCATTCCGTTCATGCTTGCACCCGCAATAGATAGTCGAGCAAGAAGATCCTCAATTTAGTTAAGTGGAATTACGTTAATAATGGCCTTTAAATGCCCCTATAAGAAGTAATCGATTCTGGAAAATCTAGTGGTCGGGGTGGTCATTGGACTGGTCCTCCAGACCCAATCCTTTACACCGGAAAACTGCCATCCAAGCAATTGCAGATAACCCACTTTGAAATGGGTTGGCACATCATCATGCTGAAACCATATTTGATTATAAACGATAGTCAGAATATCTTGCAGCAATTCTGGTAAAACCTATGCCAGAAAAATACGATATTGTGAGCTATTGAGTCGCATTCGTACATGTGAACGATTTCCTTATAGTTACATAACACCTCTCAAACATTCACAGAAATACTTTTGGAATGCACATGGTTTTTCGTTGTCCACTTATGAACCTTGTACACCTTGTATGTAAAAGTTACCGCATCTGTGAGTAGCACATAAGTTGGGAAATTCGGCTGCAAGAACCATTAGCGGAATTCTACTTGCGCTTGCTTGCAAACTTTGGATTTTCTTCGTCGTTCTTTTAAGACTCTCCAAACTGTGGATTGATTCACATGTACACGACGTGCAAAAGCTCATGTACTTATGTTTTTTTCCATGTTTCGTGCAGTTCTTGTTCCGGCGGTCCCGTCGCTGCTGGCGATGAATAAATTATTTTCACAAAGGTGCCGATGCAACTGCTCAAGCATTTTGTAGTTCTGCATACGCCTGATCGGTAAACGTTCCTGATACAGCCGTAGTGCTGTTCTGCCATTCCCATTAGCAGCTAACTAAATGCATGTTTGCCTTTTCACTATTCGTAAAATCCCCCATAAAGGCCAAAAGACGTAGTAGTTGTTGACTAATCCTCAATGTCCTGCAGTACGGGACGGGCATCCCATGAGTGATCTTTTCATGGATGGAGGGAAAGGGGGCAGCTTCTGTTGTGATGGAGCACCCGTAGGTAGAAGTCTGACTTTTTGCTCCGTGATGCTCTTACACTCATATGAGACCGGAACAAACATCCATGGCACCGCCGGAACTCGAACCCGAAACCTGTGGTACCGAGCGCCAGAGCGCTAGCCACTCGACCATTCAGGCCCTAAAGACATACTAAGAATATAATACAGTTCGCATCGGGGTTGCCAGTTAGATGACTTGAAACTCGTCACAAAACGAAAATCAGTTAGCGCATTGTTGCGAGAAATTTGTTTGAAATTGTGCTCATGTCTCAACTCGTCACTAGCGTCCATACATTCCTGTACAAAAAAAAAAAAAAAAAACCCATGTTTTAGTAAGTTGTATTATCTCAAATCAAAGTTTGTCCAATGACCGTTGGCTCACCACATATACAGGTTAAAACCTAAAGTGTGTACATGACCTTTATTTCTGAAAACAATCAAAGTTATATACTTACTACTGTGCCCAAAAAAGTAAGATCAATTAGCATTTTTTTTCAAAAACTCTTTCATTTATTTTCCAAATTTATTTCATCTCTAATCTATTTCATTTCCAAGTAATCCTCTCCGGATACAATGCACTTATGCCAACTTTTTTTCCAATCCTCAATGCATGCTAAAAGTCATCGGCACGGATGGCCTTCAAAGCGCACGGCGATTCACATTGAATCTCTTCAATCGACTCAAAACGGTGTCGCTGGGTGGTCTTTTGAGTTTAAAGAATAGCCAGAAGTCGCACGGTGTGAATACGGTGGTTGTGGAACGATATGGGTTTCATTTTTTTTCGAAAAGTCACGAAGAATTAATGAGTGTGAGCTGGTGCATTCAGTGTTTTTTGGAACCAATCGAGATTTGACGCGTTTGAGGCCCAAATGGAATTGACCTATGCTTTTGAAATTCCAACATCATCATCAACTCTAATTGCAAATCGATCCAACAGGATCAGCAAGGGTACAAAATGGATTTGACCAACAGGATCAGCAAGGTCTCTAATTGTAAATCGACCCTTTGCAAGCACCAAATCTTTTAATATTTTGGATGCGAGCTTCGTCGGTTAATGTTGATGGTCCAGCAAAGGGCTCTTCGTCTTCAACGCTTTCTCTGCCTTCTTTGAACTGTTTATACCACTTGTAAACATTTATTTCCGATATAGGAATGCTCACCGAATGCCTTCTACAACATTTTATACGTTTCCGCAAACAAAATTTAATGCAAGTTCTTTGCTCATTTAATTCAGATATTTCAAAAATCGCCTGAATCAGTTTTAGCGTCTCGCACTGATGACTAATGCATGTTGTAATTTTTCTGTAAGCATTTTTTGTTTTGGATGCGTTAATTATAATAATTAGACAATCTACAACTTTATGAATGACATTTTTTGTATACCTTGTTTTATTTCGAGTTAGATTTTCAAACTTCCTTGTTTAGTCAGTAAACGCTGCGATGGCATTCACGGCTTCTCACGAGTCCACTTTATTATGGATGCAGTTATGGTTTGTGATTGGGGTGTGTTTGTGATTCAGTGTAAAAAGGGACGTTGAATCCTAATTTCAATTTCGAATTGTTTTAATTAATTCTTTAACTGGCCACGGGCAAAAAAAGACCAACATTTGAAATTCTTCCTTCAATTTGTGTCGCATGATCGTGAAACGTTTTGTTTTTGTGTACGTTTGTAAGGTCCAGTGTAAATTTTTACTAAATATAATTGTAGGATACGGGACCTGTATAAAAAGTTAGATTTTGTAATTTCCACTATTTTTTTTTTTTTTTAATTTAAAAATTTCTTACCATGGATGTTTACCTCATTCTAAATAATTTTGTGATTAGAAGTATATTTGTTTTGACCAACGGTTACAGAATAAAGGCCAAGTATGGCTTTTATATAAGTTTTTTTCTTCAATTCCTTCTATTAACTCGCACTCTCCCTATATATATATATCTTGTTCAAATTTTCAATCGTTAATAAAATATTTTTATTCATCCACTCAAGTTCAAATACATTTTTTTTGAACTTGTATTGGATGACACTGGATGTTAATATAGTTTTTTCAAATATTAATTCAGCAATTAAATTTAATTAATTAATTTTAGTTTTTTTTAGATTTAAGTTGCATATATCTACTAATAGATGGTGCCAGATAAACTTTAAAAAAATGAATGAAAATTATTTATAAAGAACTTTCTGCAATATAGTGAAAAAAAGTAGGAATTGACTTTAAAAAAAAAAATTTTTTTTATATTACTTGTTTTTATCTTTTTTCCTTTCATATAAATTTCTAGTAAAAAATACTTATTAATTTTGCGGTTTTACTTCTTAAACCTGTAAAGTAAGAAATTAAAATTGAGAAAAGGAAATACCGCTAAACGTAAAACACATGCCATCGGGTTGCTATCCTTGTACTTTTTACTTATGTGCAAGGTCGCCCGTTAATTGCAATTCTTTACCATATAATTAATATTTTATAATAGAGTTTTTACTATTTTGTTTAACTTTAGAGAAACTAATGTAGCATGATATGATAAACTAATTTTTTTTTTTTAAATTTGTAATTGTAATTTTTTTTTCTAATACAGCTGGCAAATACTTAGACCGTGATCTTTTATGCCATAAAGAGTGCACTAACGTTAATCACTTAGCACTACCAAGGGGGTGCGTGTAACTTGAAGATAAGCTACGGACGTGGCGTAACAATGCCCCGCAACTCTCTACGATCCTATTAGACCGAGACCTACTGTTTAAAAGTGGATTCCGAACGACTACAAACATCCATGGCACCGCCGGGACTCGAACCTAAAAACATGTGATACCGAGCGCCAGAGCCTTAGCCACTCGGCCATCAGGCCCCATATATAAAAGCATGTAAAATTTTCTAGAAAATTATTTAGAAGGTGGTGCTACTACTTTGGCCAGTTATCATCCAATAAATAACGTGCGTCAATATAATATTTTAAAAGCAGCAAGCATTCTTAATGTGAAAGTGGGTTGCAATGCGAGAATTAGTAGCAGGCTGAAAATTGCGAAGAAAAATAGTGTTCCATAGAATTGAACTGGTTTTTAAGTGATATTAAAATGTTTTGTAAATGAATATTACACTCAGAAGTGGGATGAACAAATATAGGTTATGTTGATTGATTTTTGAACTGAATGTATGAATAACTTATTTAAGTATAATAATTTAATTTTAATGAATGACGCATTTGCTAAAACGGAAATAATGTGTTGTTAAGCTATATGAAACAGAAATAAAAGTATAATCTGAAAACTATACTTTGTATATTTCAATAGCGACGTAAAAGTTATTTTGCTTGACTAAGTTAAAGGTGAAGTTCCTGTTATTATTTTGATTAATACTATTATGCCTATTAAATTTACAAAACTTGAGGCAATTCCACTAATAGGCAATGTGTCCTTCATTACCACAATTAATACATTTAAATTTTTCCTTAAGGGAACAGTCGGCGATAGTTTAGAGTTAGTTGGTTTAGAGTCGCAGTTACAAACCGAGTAATGAAAAACGTAACATCAAAAGCATTGTATATTCCAAGTCTTCGAATGAATTTTTTTTGTATCTTAACGGAGAGTAGAGAAGCCTATTTAATGAAAAAAAATGCTCATATTACGGTCAGAACTTTTAATAATAATTAGTCAGATGGGGGCCTTTTTTTTTTACCTTATCCCATTTGGTAGGCAGCAACATTCAGGAGTCCAAGAACCCGTGTGTCATGGAAGGAGGGAAAAGTTGGCGCAGCTTCTGTTCTGACGGAGCACCCATTTGTAGACGTTTTTCTCTAGTAAGTTGGTTAATGTAATAGGCTGAATATTATTAAAAAACAAACATCGTTCCACAGAGTTATATGGATTTATGACTGGTACGAAAATGTTTGCAGATGAATATTACATCAGCCATGCGTGCACGTAGTAAAAATTTCAAACAAATCGATCGCTGACAGTTTGTGATGACTACTACTACCATAACCTTCTTACCAATCTTGCTTGTTAAATTGGTTAAGAGAGTTATGGTAGTTATAATTATGGGGCCTGATGGCCGAGCGGCTAGCGCTCTGGCACTCGGTACTACAGGTATCTGGTTCGAATCTCGGCGGTGCCATGAATGTTTGTAGTGGTTCGGAATTCACTTTAAACTGTAGGACCGTAGAGCGTCACAAAGCCCAACCAGACTTTTCATCCACATTTTCAAACTGTAAAGGGGCAACTCAGCTTTAGGCACAGTGATGTGGTGTGGTGTAGTGTAGTATTAGTGGTAATTATGACTATGGAATTGAAAAAATTGCACTTATTTCATCAAAAAATGCAGAACAACTCGTCTATAATGGGGCTAACCGGAGACAAGTATCATAAACGCATGATAAAAAAAAAATATTAATAGAATTAATATTGCAACACAATTAAATGGTACCAAATATAAGAATTAAAAGTTAAAATGTAGAAAAATAGAAGGCTCTATGTATATTAACATTTTTATAGTTGTAGTTCATTTTTCTCATTTTTTTCGGAATGGTAAACTGTAGCAAGCGTACAATCTTTTAAACGCTTTCCCTTACAGCTAATTGAAAATACAGTATATCTCGGTAATTAATTAGAAATCAAAATACAGCCAGTAATATGCACTATGCAAACTCATAATGAACAAACTTTACCGAATTTCTCTTGTTGTAGTTGAACTTGATATATTTTTAGTTATGTAAGTGCACCGCGTTCTATGTTGTTACTGAATTTGAAATATTTTTAATTAAAAAAAATGAGTTTAGAAAATGTATACTATATTGAATATTGTTGTGTGGTAATTAAATTTTAAAAGGAATTGTAGAAAGGATCAATTCAATGTGTAAATTTTTTTTTTTTTTTTTGATATTGTTATTTTTAACTTCTGTTTTTCTATTTGTGTTGAATAACTATGAGTAATTTCACTGGGGTAAATGTACTAGTGTATTTATTTATTCTGTTCAGTGTATAATAAGCACCTATATATTGTCAGAATGCACTTCTAATTAGTAAAAAATTTTAAATTATACATGATGACTGTTCTTTTGGGTTGGATATCCTTCTATCCCCGCTATTTAAAATTATTTTATGGTGGATTTATATTTTAGTAATACATAAAATATTTCAATTAAATAATTTAATATTTTTCAGCACATTGGATTAAATAAAAATAAGATAGTTCTTATGACACCAGGACCATATCATCATGAAAAATTTATAAAGTGGTGTTATGAAAATGGTAAAGAATTTTTTTTTTTTTTTTTTTTTTACTTTAATTTTGTAGCAATTTTTTTTTTAAATACAAGCTCTTATAGATGCTATTAATTTCCAATTTTACATAATTAAAAAAAAAATATTGATTTGTCTAGTAAATTGATTTTAGTGACAATTTTCCCCACTCAGCAGAACCTTGATCGATTGCTCGTTTTTCCACATTCATCAGCTTCAGTATAATTTTTTTTAACAATGTAAATTATATCATCTATTAGTCTTCTTTCAAAACTTATCATATACACGTTTTGGATTGAAGAATATTTTTGCACTTTCAAAGATTAATGTCCTTATTCTGCAGAAGCATTTTATAACGTATAGTATTAAAATTTGTAAGTGTAAAATAAGAAACATCATTTATCGGGAAAGAAAACATCTGTCAATAATTTTACATGAAGATTCGTAATAAATAAATAAACAAAATATACGTACGGTTATTGCTTTTGTCAAAGTATAGAATCTGATAACATCAGAAAATCAACCGATGTAGAAATCAATTACGAATAAATAAAACATCAGAATAACAATAAATATTAACTAATAGCACAGTTTACAGTTTAAATATAATAATCGTCGATTTTCGCTCTTTTCTGCGATGAAATTAAATTCAAAAAATGCTGCGCAATCCATATAAAAATCATTTAGAAGAAAATAAGTGGCAATTCATTCTGAACCACATTGAAAATGGGTTTATCTAAATAATTTGTCTCAAAGAAGACGTGCGCACACAAGCACTACTCAGATGGAAGACCGCCGCATGGCTATAGCACATCATATTGCATCTGCAGTAGAAATTCGAACTTCTCTCGGCAACTTGAACAATAAAAAAATCGATTACTTGAGGAACGGCTCGGAGCCAGACGCCCTATAGCGTTCATGCCACTAACTCCAAATTATTGCCATTTGCGACTTCAACATCGTCAAGCCCGAGCTCATTGGAGGACGGAGTGGGGATCTGTTGCTTTTCTCAGACGGAATCCTTTGTGTCTTGTGGTCAATAGTAGCAACATGTGGATTAAAAGGAAGCCAGGCAAGCGTTTCGAGCCAATCTGTTTGTACCGTAGACATAATGAACTTACATCTGGTATGGGGAGAAATTTCTTATGATAACAGGAACCCTCTTGCCGTTATATGAACCTTGACAGCAAATTTGTATGTCAAACTGGTGATTAAACCGATTGCGCTGCAACTTCTAGGGTAAGGAACTGGAAATTCTTGTTGACTTATTCAATAGGGGATTCCACTTTTCTCACAAGCCTTCCCTATACAGGTTGAAACGGTAGGATTTAATAAGAGGAAGATATATATCGCCTTATATGACACAAAGGCAGCCTTATAGTTATTTGCACTTCGTCAGACTACTCTGCTTACAATCTCCCCCGATTCGCTACTTCATTCCATCATCCAAAGTGTAGTTTATATTCAATTTAACTGTTTGCTTTTTAATTTCACCGAATGTTACTAAAATATGCCTTGAAAATTTTCGCAATCTGTGATAGAAAGAAAAAGCGAAAATAGTCAAGTGCAGTTCTATAGCTGCTCCTTTATATGCACTACTCCACTTGCACTTATATATTCGATGCTACACGTTTGTATTTAAGTATGATTTTTGCCTTTCATTGCCATTTTTAGGAAGATTGACAAAATGTGAAAATTCTCTTAATTTTAAACACATTCTCGGATACGCACTCTTTCGAAAAGGGGGCGGCATGAGGAAGCGACTATTCTTATTGAAATTAAATATGTATAAAAGCCCATACAATGAAATAAATATTTATCAATGAGGTCATTTACGTATTGAATATTTAAAACAGTAATTGGTGACTTCTTCCCTGGTGGCGATTCATGGTTGTGTACATTTAACTAAGGAATTACAAATTTCTAATCCCATCTTATAAAACAAGCGTGCGGGTATTCTTCTATTATTGCTTCAGATCTGTGAAATTTTCAAGTGCCTGAATATAGGTAGCCTACCATATTTCATAAATTTTCAAATATCGATAAGTTTATAGATTTTATTTGTGAGGGAAAAATATCGAGATCAAAAGGTAATTCAGAGTTATGCGAATCGTATTGGAATTATCTTGGAAAATAACCAGGTATGTGTCCTAAAGGGTAATGTAAACGCTGCAGGAATAATTAACATACCATTGAACTATACAAGAATGACTAGGGATTACTTTCTGTTCCTACCCTACATCAGGAATAATTCTTAGAATAAAGGCTTTTTGGACCACCACACAGAATCTATAATCATCTGAGGACAAGGACAAAAGAGATTCATCTCAAACATTATGTAATGCTATTTTTCCACATTCTTCACAGATTCATCTGCAAACATTATGTTATCATGATTATTAATTAGAACACTTGATAACTCTTGCGATGTTTTGGAGTTAAAGACATTTATCAGATCATTGTGAAAGATGTGTGGTTTTTATTTCAGGCATTTTAAAGGTCACTTTGAGAGTAAGCTTATTTTAGCCAAGTGTCATGTAATGATGAAAGAGACTGTAGCATGTTAGACGGTAGACAATGATGTCTTTGGGATATATATGATATTTATACAATGCTTGTGCACTATAATCGAAATTAGCACCGATTGGTTGTGGAAACTAAATCATTGTGCAATAATAATCTGTATGCAAAAGTAGGAGGATATCTGTTATCCCCCTTTTCTTTCTAAGTATATAAGTGCATTGATATAGTATTAAAAACTATCAGAAGTTGCTTTAAATTAATATTTGTTTTAAGCGTTTTTACATATAACAATATCATACATTTCAGGAAGAACTTTTCCTAACAAAGACAACAAATTGGTTTCTGAATATGCTAAAACATGCCTCAGTTTAGCTAAGAAGCATAATTTAGATGTAATCAATTTATATGAAGAGATGATGAAAGATAAGGTAATAAATACAAGAAAATATTTTTACATATAAGAATTAATGCAACTGAATTACTATTTCATTATATAACAAGCAGTTTGCTCACTAAAATTTTCACTTAGACATGCCATGCATATAAATTATTAAGTTACAAAAATTATGTAACAAAGTTTGAAAATTTATTATTTAAAACAATTTAGCTTGAACCTATTTTATTTACATTTTGTTTCAATAATTTAGAATAAAAATTTTTAAATACAATAATAAATGATGAAATAAGAAATATATTACGATAAAAGTTTTCTTATAAGAACAATATTCAATTTAATAAAAATCTTGCAGTTACTTGTGAAACAATTTTTGGTATTTCACTAATATCTAAAAGCCTTAAAAAATGTTTTTAATCATCTTGTTATAAATTAAATGTAGTTTCTAGTAAATGTTGAACCTATTTTGTTTCAAATTTCGTGTATTATAGATTTTAACTGCCGTTTTTAAGGAAATGTTATATTTCTGAAATCTATTTTTAAATTTTGGCAAAATATGTTCTATTGAGTTCAAATCTGATCATTGAAAAGACATTTTAATGACTTCTTTACAATTGTAAAGCAACTGCAATCGAACATTCTAAGAACTATGATTAAAATTGTTAACCTGGTAGAGTTTAACTAAGTGTATCTGTATTTCATTTTACAATTTTAAATTTTCAATTAAGCTATTAATTCTTACTGATCCATAGAACCTCTTTAAGTCGAACCTCGACAAGTCAAAAACCTCCAAAACTGGAAATTTTTTTTTTTTTTTTTTTGTTCCCTTCCCTTTAAGCCCCAAAACCCCACTCGAAATAATTAGTTGATCCCCACAAGCCATTTTGGTATGTATTTTCACTCCGTTCTAAAGAAAATTGGATCTCTGTAAAATCAAACATTGCTAATGTTCGAGATACAATCTTTTTACAACTCGATCATTTCAAACTAACTACCTCTATAGCTCAAAAAGAAAAATAAGTTACTGACTTTAAGGATTTGCCGACAATGCAAGTCATTGTTTTCTAGAAAACAATGTATGAGTATATAGTAAATGGAATAACTAATTCTATGAAATAGCAACTAAAAACTGACTTTTTAATTTTGAGGTTTCGGAATTATTTTGATTTTTTATTGTAGTACATAATATAATTTTTTAAGTTGCAAATAAACATGTTTATTACCTCTGTAACTTGAATTTTTTATTTATTTTACCTATCTAACTCAAAATAGGTTAAAAAGAATCTAAACCCCCTACAAGTCGAATATTTCCTTACAAAATCCGTGTAAGTCGAAATCCTCCATAAGTCAAAAACTCTATAACTCGAATTATTTGGCGTCTCCCTTGAAGTTCGACTTAGAGGTTCTACTGTACTATCAATAAATTCGAATTTACCTACTCAAGGAGTGATACCCACCTCCTCCTTCTTTAGCATACATAATTCCATCTACATGTTTAACGAATGGAATAAGTTCTTTTTAAATTTTTTTTCTATTTTATCCGTAACATTATGTAACAACTAGTTTCAAATATGTTATATTTGCTTCCATTAACAAAAATTTTTGGGATAACACTATAAAACGTTTTTCACATAAAAATCCTTTTTTTGACAGTGAATAATATATTACACTTTGATTTTATCAATATAATAAAAGAGAAATCATTTTAAAAATCATACTAGCAATAATAAATATCAATTAAAACCTTTATGAAGTAAACATCAGATTGTAAAATATAAACAAAGGGAAGATCCTGAATTGATATAGTTTTAGTCATATTTGAATTTTCTTTTATTATGTAGTGATAATAGATATTTTCTTCTCAAAAAAGGAAATTTAAAAATATACATATTAAAATTGCATTTTTTAATAAGAATTGCTGAAATGCCTCATTTCATTAAAAAATTAGAATGCATTGTCTATTTTATACAGGATTGGTCCAGATTTCTAACAGATGGTGTTCATTTTTTTCTCGTGATGGTTCATACTTAATATATAACTTGCTACATCCAGTTTTAGAAAAGAAAATTGATGCATCTGAAATGCTGCTGCCTTATTGGCGTGAGATTAATCATATTCATCCATATGATGCTAAAGATGACTTATGTATCAAAAATGTCCAAATCTGACAATAAAATCTCCATGAATGAAACATAAATAACAGTATACATATATTTATTAAAATTCAGCACACATACAAATAAAAAGAAATGCCTGTACAGTGAGGGGATAAGATGACTAGTAATATTATACAATCACTACAAAGTAGCTAAGATAAGATTTTCATCGCTTAAAAATAATAAATTGAATTCTACTTAATTGCAAGACAACTTGATTTAAATAATTACAAACAAAATTACAATTGAATGTAATATTTAATTAAAAGATTATATCAATTTATTAAAATATTATTTAATGATAAACAATAGACACATTTAATACACTGATTGAATAAAAATCGACTCTTTAGAAAGTAATAAATGCATAAAATATGAAGCAAAAGAAATATATTATAAAAATGCCTATTTCAAATGCATGATAAAAAATGTTTAAACTAGTTAGATAATTACAAGAAAATTTTCAATAAGATCAATTTAAAAGCATACAGAGCAATGAAATCGAAAAGAGATTTATAGGCCAGGAATAGTTTTAGAAGTCTACTACTATATATAGATCTACTATATGTTCTAAACATACAAGTTTATACATTTAATTTTATAAAAGAAAACAAACACAGAATAAGGCTTTAACCTTCCCCCCACATATCACAAAATTCCAATTAAATATAAAACTTAAATAAACTATATAAATAAAAGACTAGGATCCAATTTAGGGTTTTTCGTTTGGCGAAACCTGTACGCAATCCATATACTTATGACCTGTAATGAAAAATAACAATTATTGTATGTAAACATGTATATAGAATATATATAATTTTAAAAACATGGAGTAAAATATATAATAGATGCATTTATTTTATTTTCACAGAATATCCTGAGCTATACCCATGTTTCTGTCAGTATTCTCATACAAAATAAGACATTTTTATTTAGCATATTTCAATCAGCCTAACTTTTATATATTTTTTTTCGAGCCAAAAAAAAATTACCAATACAAAATCATTAATGAAAATTATAAATTAGATTCTTTTTTTTTATACTTCAAAAAACAACATATTAATTAAGAACTATATTTAAATACATATTATATTACAAAAGCCTGTAGGAAAAACAGTTAACTTATTATTAATCATCTTGTACTTTAAAATTTTGATTGATTTTTAACAAAGATGTAAATCTGATTAATATATATAAGTTGGACAAAAAAAAATCAGAACATATAAAACTTTAGTTCATTGATTATAAATTTGAATACAAAAGAAGTAAAGATAAAGTCATGCCATTTATATATTCTACAAAATCCAATTTACATTGCATAGTTGCGATTAATTATATTGATATGTTGTTAAAAAAAAAGTAAAAGCAATAAAACAGGGACTTCATTGCAGTCTGTGTGTCTTGCACCCCAAATGAATTATTTAAATCATGTAGATTGAATTAGAATTTTCTACACATGAAAAAGAAAAAAAAAGGTATGATAGATGAATATAGAAAATATAATACAGAATTTAAAAGGAATTCTCCTAATAAAGATGTTAAATTCAAATTAATATAGCACATTGAATAGTATTTATATAAATAACCTAATCCAAATATTGCAAAATTAAAGGGTGTTAATACTATTAACAAAAACCAACTTTTCCCATTGCTAGTTAATGTATTTTTGAATAATTATTTATAATTATAGTAGTTAGAATATAACTGTTCAAATTTTTCATATTCTAATAAAATCAGGACATTGCCAACATATACAATGACGCAATTAGAATGAAAACTAACACAACTTTCAATATAACATTACAAATTTTAGAACAGCTATGAAAAATTATAATTTTCTTCAACAATTACAAGAAAGTAAAAAAAAAAAATAAATATTGAAAGCAAAACATGTTAAAGAAAAAAAAAAAAAAATGATGAGCTTGTATCTTTAGTGAAAAAAAGACAGTGAACTTTTTTTTTTTTTTTTTTTTTTTAATGTCATAAAATGTGTTAATAAAAGAAAAATGCTCATCACAATATATCTTAACTGGGACTTGCATTTAGTTTGAATCAAAATAGACAATATATAAGTGGATAGACAATGGAATATACAAAAATACTTTTTAACAGTTGTTCCTTCTATATTCTAATAACTTACCATCTTTTTCATAATGGGCGCTGAAGCGAGAGGTTCCCAGAAAATGAATTAACTTTCCACCCAATTAATTATTAAAATAATAAGTATGCAGAGATACCAACCACAAATGAAACTTCAGCTGTACTTCAGACGATTTTCAACAGTTTTGGGGTACAAGAAACAAACATATACTACCACCTTCGAATAAAAAATCTATCGTTCTTTAAAAACCTCACAGATGGTTCTTTTCATAATAAAAAGAAATATGTAGTGGAGACAATGTGTTTATTTGTGAACATTATTGAAAAGCATGAATATTACTTATTAAAAAAAATTGTATAAATTTTAAAATTTTCATAAAAGAGGCATATTTTTCGCAAAATTAATGCGAGTTTTTAATTGCTGAAATTTACAAAAGTAATCAACAAAAATGATTTACCAAAGGTGTTAAATTACTATAGGAGTATTAGTTTCATTTTTCTATATTCACTCATAAGTTTTGTTATTTTACATATCAACTATAGAGAATCTGTACTAGTTGGTGATTCAGAGTTACTCAAAAGATGCAACTGTAATAATCTCTAAAATCTTTTGAAATGATGCATCTGGCATTTTAATTCAATCATGAATGCCAGCTTTTGAATCTCAAAACTTTTATTTATTCATCGAGTATTGTGCACTAAGATGGAAACAACTTTTTGCTAACAGTATTATTTGTCAATGTCCATCTAATATAATGAACATAATTAACTGTTAATTTTAATACCCTTTAATTTTGCAATGAGTGGATAGAATTGTTTATAAATTATTCAACTAATTATGATATTTAAATCTGAATGGTCTGATAGAATACATTTCTAAGGAGCTTATTAAGATAAGCCCTTTACTTTTTGGTTAATAATTATAAAGACATATAGAAAATTAAAAACTTAATATACATGACTTGCATAATTAAATAAGCACATTACTTTCCACACAACTTTGATGATTTCCAGCAATAAGTCCATAATGTCAATGATGTGGAATGTTAAAAAATGTTTCATATTTAATTCACAAAATAATTATCACCACAGCATTTCTTGATAGATTCAAGTAGAGAATTTTTAGTTGAGGAAAATGTAACATGAAATTTACATCTAGTACATTTACTAGTTTCTTTACTAAAAAACATCTTGCAGAGAACAACACTTTTATCATTAGGAAATACCAAACACTCAGTCTTATTAAATATTTATATGTATTTTTTTATTTTATTTTTTATAATGAATGCTGGTCATTGCATCTTTATTTTTGGCATAATTCATATTGTGATTCTAAATATATCTATTTTAATTTATTACTTAAAACAAAACTGTAAAGAAAAAAAAGTTTAAAGCTTTAGATATTAATTTAGAATAGCCAGTAAGAAAAAGTATTAAAATAGCCAGAAGTTAATAGTTAAGAAATTAGTAAAGTTGTGGCAGAAGGTTAGTTTGTTAACATACCTGTGAAATATGAAAAAAAGGTTAGTTTCACAAAAATGCATGTGGGTTAGAACGAGGATCTTTTTGGTTGCGGTAACGTACCGTCAACCACACACCAAGAAACTGAAAGATTCATAATACATTTGTTTTCAACACCATATTCAGATATATATGATAAACAGAAAATGTTTAAAAATTTTCAAACATAAGGTGAACAGAATGGATTATAATACTAATAGCACTTATAAGTATTAAATGAAGGAAGGCAAGATTACTCACTAAGTTTTTTTTTTATTGACTTCTTAATTATCCATTTTGATTAATGGTTATTTAAAAACCATTAAATCAAAATGTCAAACTAAATTCAAATTGAGCAATCAAACATTTAAAAAGTTTAATATTTTTCTAAGAAATAACTAAGATACATTAAAAATTATTATAAATTACAAAAACTATAAAGTTGAGATCATATTTTTTTAAACATATAATTCAAAATGTTGATATTTCTTCTAAATTATATATGCTTAAAAAAATATCACAGTACTTATTATTAGCACTGCATGTGTTTAAAATTAATAATTCAGATTCATGAATATTATAATATCCAAAAATACTAATATTATTCAAATATTATTGCTGAAATATTATATTTTTGATTTGGTGATTAAACTATAAAACTCACCTCAGTGAAGCTGAAAAACAATCCAACACCACCTGTTATCTTCAGAGCATTGTTAATAACATTTTGAAGTTTCATCCAGCAAGTATCTCCACTCTCTTCACAAAGTTTCATGTTATCAAGACTTTCTTGACAGAATGGAACCTATAAGAGAAAATTCATGTTAAATAAATTTGCTTTACATTAAGTTTTAAGTTACAAATTGAGAAAAAAAAGCACATACTGATGAACAAGAAGGTGCTTTCATCGGATCATTATCAGGCAATGATGCATTCTGAAAACCACAGCAGTTGAAATAAATTTGTGTCTCATTGCGAAGTTCCATTGGAGCTTGGTGCCATCCTTCATAAGCCAATTTGTGTTGTTGATCTTCATTAAAAGCAAGACAAGCACATGCAATGCTGAATTGCACAACAAATAGCATGAATAATATAATCATATACTAAAAACTGTTAAGGAATTAACAGTTATAAATGTTATTTTTAAATCAAGATATGAAAAAAAAAAAATAGTATCCTACAATTATAAATACGTACTTTCATGAAGTCTTATCCAATAGGAAGATAACATAATTTGGAAAAATTACTTCGATAACTAATTTTATTATTTTTTTAAAATTTAAGTAAAGTAGCATGAAAATTAAAAGATGGCAAATCTATTTATTATTGAGAAATATTTTTAAAATATTGGTAAAATTCCTAGTTTTTAAAGTAATAAAAATTGCAAAAAAAGACTAAATTTATTAAAATTAATTTACAGACAAAAAATCGGTATCAGATGAACATTTTATGCTTAAGTATGAATACTTTCATTTAAATTATGCAAGATAAGCAATTAACAAAATACTGGCATTCAGCAAAGAACAATTTACAGGATATAACAAAGAAGCCATTCTTATTTTTTTAAATGATGTAGCAATATTTAATTTTTACTAGTAAATTAGGGTTTTAAAATTTTAGTATTCACAATAATAAACAGATTTTTTTATTATAAAGTTCTCTGTAAAAGGAAATTGTTTTAAGTAAAACCGTACATTTAAATTTCAATAAGTAATAATTTAGAAAATGGATTTAAAGACAAGATGGGCTAGCAAACTAGCACTTTAAATATTATTTATAATTGAAAAAAAGATTGTCTGAATATTTATTTACAGTAAAAACAATTAATTGAATTTCAACTATTGTATTGCTGGTTAATGCATTAAAAAGTGTAAAGATCTTGATGAATATCATATGTTTGTGATTAATGTTTTAAGTCATTAAATACTGATAAAGATAGAAACTATCTGACTAATAAAAGTTTAAAATCAATTTTGCACTTGTACTTAAAATTATTATATATTTTAATTTATACAATAAATACTTTTATGAACAGAATAAATACATGTGTTGATGAATAAACTAAAAGGATACAAAAACAGCAAAACCTGGCTGTGCCTAGCAGCCCCAATGAGACCCATAAGAGAAAGTAAAAACAAGAAAACACCACATGCTATAATTCCCCCAACAATAGTCAAACTGGAAAAAAAACTAGCGACAATACCATATGCTGCTACACTTATGAGGATGAAAGACACAATCTAAAAGAATAAAAATTATGTTCATTAAACAGACTAGTAAATGCAATTTTATAATTACTTCTACTTCAATTCTTTTAAAAATATCTGAAAAAAAAAGTAAATTATGTAAAATTTGAAGTGTTATATGTACATGCAACATGTACTTAATGAACCGCAGAAAAATAGCTTGTGTAACCTAAACAAAAATTAAATAATATTAAACTATAAAAGACATTCAGCTAATTGAAATAATTTTTGAATTATGTATTATTAATAACTTAATCATCTTTAATCCATAAATTGTTAAGAATATTAAATTATCAAATAAATATTTGACCTTAATTCATATATCGTTAAAATAAATTTAATAATTGGTCAATAAATTGTTAAAAGTTGCCAATTTAATGAAATATGCCACATAAAATAATTTAATTTATGATTGATTCTTCCAAATTAAAAATTTACTATAAGCACATTTAGTTAATTCTTTTAGGAGAGAGTAGAGTAGAGTAGAGTAGAGGCTAGTTTATGATTGGAGTACAGGGATTACTGTACCTCCATATAATTTTAAGTTCTTAATTGTTAATTTTTACATATTAAGCTATTGATTTAGAAAAATATTAAAAGAGCACATGCTCTGTAAAAAAAAAAGAGAGAAATTACTGTTAGTATTTAAGAATTTTTAAATTTAGAAATGCAAAAATAATAGTTTAAGTAAATATTTTAATTTAATAAATATAGGCACATTGAGACAAAGGTTATAATTTCTCAAATGTTGCAAAAATAAAATTTGTAAAAAATCTTCCTATAGTAGTTCATCGAGAAAAATACTAGAAGTAAACAAAAGAATTACTGTATTCTCACAATTATGCTTATGTCTGTGGTTGGCTATAAATTGGCGGTAACATGTTGAAGTTGCCAGCTTTTGCAACTTTGTTTACTTTTTAAACTTTTCGACTAACAGACTACAGATAACCCTAATATAATATGTTTGTATTTGGGATTTCAACTCATTCTATGAAGATGGCTGCTGCTTATTAGCAAGATAAGTTAATTTTACAATATAAAAAGAAATTTTTCTTAGCTTTGCAAATGTAGAAAATATTTTAGAAAATTAATAAAAAATTTAATAAAAAAATAATTAAGTTGAGAAAATACCATATGCTTAAGTACAATGTGTTGCACCATTTAATTAGAAAATAACTTGATAAGGTAATCAAAATACATCCTCTCCTTTTTTAAAATTTTTTAAAATAACCTATTATATTCCTATTATAGTACATCTATAATAGGAATATAATAGATGCACTAGAACAATATTTTCATACACAAGTTAATAATTAAATTAGACAATGAGCCTGAGAAAAGTATACATTTTAACTTGAATACTAATATTGAATTAAAAGTTAAGTTGAAAAACAATGATAAACACCAAAAATTGAAGACCTTTGACCAATTAATGGATGAAATGTTTTTTGCAGAAAATTCTGCTGAATCTAAACCTGTGCATTATATTAGTTAAATTGAAAAAAAAAAAGAAAATAAAGAAGTTTTTTTTTTTTTTTTTTTTTTAGAAAAACAATAAGAACTTTATTTTTCCAGAAAATGAAGATGCCAATGAAGTTGATACAAAAAATATGCTAAAAACTTCCACTAAAAATGACAGGACCTGCAATATCAACATAATCCTCTAAAACATTAAAACTTTACATAGACTTACTTGCATGGTTATGAAATTTATTAAATATAACTCTGTAGATAACACTGTAGATAATTATTTTAAGAACCATTTATTTTTTTTACATTAATCTTTTGTTTTACGAACATCTCATTAGCGAATTATTTTGTAAATATAAAACATTTACAACAGCAGTTTTGTCCTGTTATTTGATATTTTAAATATGATAGTTAATTAAAAAGTGGTTATCCAAATAAGACCTTTCACTGCTTTCCATTTTGGATATTTTTAAAATTTAAAACATTAAAATTCCACATTAAAAGCAAAAAAAATAATAAGATTGAAAATTATAAAGCATCCAAAAAAGTGTTCTCAAGCTACAAAGTTTAAAAAATCCATTTTCTTTTAAATTATTTAATGACTACTCTACTATTAGTTATGATCTTAACGTGACCATTCATAAAATTTAAAACATTTTATATGTATAAGCTTCAAGCTCTAAAGTAATTCTTTTAAATTATTTAATCTGATTGATCTTTTACATAATACAAATGTAAGCTATCAAATTACAAATGTAAGCTACAAACTAAAGAATATATACTAAATTGCAGGGAATTCATATTAAAATAAAAACCAATACATAACATCACGGTAAATATAAATTTGTCTTCAATTATATGGATGTATACCAATATTTTACAAATTATGAATCATAAATTAAACTTCATTTAAATAAGATAAAATTAATATTTTATCATTTAAATTTATAAAGATGCAATGTATTGCAGAATTAGCAAAAAGTTTAACAATATAAATATTTAAAATTTTAATTATTTTTTTATAAAAGATACTTTATCAACGCAAGAAACATCCAATTTACAAAAAATAATTCTTGAAAATACATATTTTATAATTTAATACTAATTAGAATATGCTTTCGTTATAAAAGCCTTCAAAATAAAATTTTAAATCAAATTGCATTTATAACAGTAAATGTCAACGCCACATATTGAATAGTAACTTAAGTAATTGAATTGTTGAACTTACAACGTAAACTAAATTCAAAGCTATCAACGCATTTCTCGAACACGTAAAACCTCCACACATCTTGAAACTGAATAATGTATTATTACTTTTTAATATAGCTAGAATAAAGGAAAATTTCACTTTGTTTCCTCAGGTTCGCAATATATTTGTAAACAATGATTTCACTTCTCAATTGCGTGAATTTTATTATCTTTAGAATAAAGGTGGTGACTAAAACATTTTTTTTTTTTTTTTTTTTAATTCATTTATTATTCACTAGATTTATGATTGTATTTGTCTAATTATTGGAGGAATTCTCTTTTTGAATATATTTGACTAAAAAAAAAAACACCATACAAATAGTAATGGATTTTCTAAGATTTGAACCCAAATTAATAGAGTGATTTTTTTTTTTTTATCCTTTAAATCTATTAGTTTACCTTTGACAAGTCACTTAGAAAATGAATTTTAAATAAAATTTTAGTTTCGTTTTTGAAAATTTTATGTTATAATAAAATTTAATTGAGGAAATTCAATTTAGAAAAAGTCATATCTAAAATCATTTGAGATCATACCAAATGACTTATTTATACGAATGATTAGTTTATCAGGAATAAAAAATTTCAGAAAGCTCTTTCTAACTTCCAAATAACTCTACAAGAATTATATAATGGTATGAAAACGTGCTAATTTTGCCACATCTTGAAAAATATAAGGCCGTGAATTTCTCCAGCAGAAAATCAACTTCACCTCTTGGAAATAGTACAATATCAAGAGGGGCCTACATTCAAATTGTTAGCAAAATTAGAATTACACTATTCTAAAAATAGTAAATACTAAAAACACAATGGAAAATAAGGAGAAATTCTACACATATGACTAATAAATGGTCTGTTCGTTTGTATATACTAGATTGCACCAAAGTATAGTTCATACGTTCACTGATTACCATGGCAAATATTGACGATGCCATTATGCTACTAAGCTCTGGTTTGTTCTTGCATAAATAAAGTGCAGATTGGTGTAGATTGGAACAGACAAACGAACAGACCTATTGATATCCCGACTTTCGGTTATATTCGTAATACTTCGATAATATGAAATACGTGTTAATGAATTTGCTTTAATCTTCAATTTATTGAATATATTTAATTTAATTTGATAGAAATATGATAATTTTTATTGCATATTTTATTTTTTGTAGTCAAAGTTTTTTATTATTTGAATTTTGTTTCATTGTAAATGTTACGTTTGATTAGTTATTGTTATAAGTACTTTATATGGCGCTGAGAATAAATGTCCAAATAAGTGTTCTCGACTTTTTTTTTATTTATTATCAGTGCCACATTTTTTTATAAAGATTTGTACCAAACACAACATGTTTCATTTAACATATTGATATATCACAGTGATGTATTTTATTATCTCTCATGTAATTTACAAACTTAAAATGGGTGGTGAAAGGGCCTCATAAGTGAAATAGCCAAAGACTTCTTTTTTATCAATAACCGGCCCTGCCCATCTCACTAGCCCTTAAAATACTTTTCACCTTTATGATTTTTTGTTCTTAATGCAGCTGGTAAACACTTAGACGGCTTGGTCTTGATGCCTTAAGGCAAGCGCTGCACAGACGTACTCACTTTGCATTACTCGGGGGCGCGTAACTTGAAGACAAGCCACGGTCGCGGAGTAACAATGTCCCCGCAACGCTCTACGATCCTATTAGACCGGGACCTACAGTTTAAAGTGGATTCCGAACCACTACAAACATCCATGGCACCGCCGAGACTCGAACCAGAAACCTGTGGTACCGAGCGATAGAGCGCTAGCCACTCGGCCATTCAGGCCCTCCCTTTCTGATCTTAATTTTCAAAAAGCAATTGACCTCTTAATTAAAATATATTTTAGCCTCACATTGGATCTGCTTCAACAACATTGAGAGGAAAATTAATCTCGTTTTCGATGCTTCTAAATCCTTTTTGTATTCAATTGCAACTGCAAAAATTTCAAGCAAGCAGTATTTTCTTTTACAACACTAAAAGCAGAAGCTCTTGCTGTCTTATTGTTTACCTTGATTCTGCACAATTAAACTCATGACTTCATAAACTTCGCACTCTCTTTTAGTACTTTAAACTTCACACACCTTCACAGACACTTTTTAGTACTTTAAGCAATTATAAAATAGCAATTTACAATCTACATGTGTCAAAAATTTGTTCAACTAATTCCAAAACAGTTAAGTATAGTATTATTGAATGAGTTCTTGAAATTTTGGTTTCTTATAAAACGAGTTAGAGGACTTTTTAGTTAAATTAGTCTCAGAGGGTCTTATCTTGCATTTGGAAATCGCCAGAAGTTATTGTCAATCATAAAAAAAAAAAAAGATTGTATGGAAAAGTAAAAATATAACGCTGGAAGTAAATATGCTAGAGAATTTTCACATTTAAGCAGAATCAAACTTAAACCCGTCTTTACCCTATGAATAGGAAAGATGTTCTTTGGAAAAATTCGGTGGAACTTTTTTGATGCCAAACAGTCTCCCCCTTCCTCAAGTATCTTCAGTTCAAATTTGAACTCATTGTGAGGAGTGTTTCTTTTTTTTTTTTACAGCATTTTGAAAGTGGGACTTTAATTATAATTTTCTATGTATAACTTAACCTCACGCTTAAGAGTATTAACTTCAATGGTTAAAATTAATCTTTAATAGTTATCTATTTTATTATTAGTTGTCAACACCATTAATGAAAATTAATAATTTTCCCATCTCTATTTAGTTGGTAGCAAACATCGAAAAAGAGAAAATGTGATTGATTGGTTGGAGTTTTGTTTTGAATATGCAGTAATAAATAAGTAGTGATAAAACAAATTTCAGATATTTCATCTTTAACTTCAAGACAGACAATTGGCTCGGTAAGTAGATAAATAAATAAAAAGAAATAAGACAGCGCTTTCTCTGAAGGCCACAAAATTAAGAAGTCAATTATAATTCTGAAAAATATATTCATTCTTTAGAATGATAACACTAAATACCTTGGAATGTGTTTAGATCTACACCTCACCTGAAAAGAACATTTCACCTACATTAAACAAAAATATTGAGCTTGCCACCGTAAAATTAATTTTCTTAACGGCATTCTTAGAGGAACCAGGAAAATGAATTACTATTATGTTACCAAGACTAATTACTAGATGCGCTTACCCTGCTTCGGGCTCCACCGTGAATTCTAATTCCAAAACTGTTAGTTAAACAAACTTGCCGAGGCACGGCAAGCGTACAAAACCCTAATGCACTCCAAAATATTTCAATTTGGCATATTAGAAATAAAAGTGGTCCCTGAGAAATGTTGAAATTCCCAAATCTCTAAACCTTCTTTCACTCAATGGTTTTATTAAATATATTTAAACTACACTTTTCAATAGTCTTAATGAACTCAAAAATGCAATAGACGAAAATGACATATTTTCCATTATACACTCATGTCCATAAATTAAGGATAATTCAGAATCACACAGAAATTGAACTCTAAAATAAAAAATTTCACCTGTAGAATTATCACACACATCTTGACGAAGAATATGCAAATTACAGGAAAACCACCAGATGGCGTGGATAGTACGTCACAATGACGAGAGTGTAAGAGAGGGGTATATAAGGAATGGTGGCAAAGAAGTAAAATTGTTCACAAGCGCTTTAAAAGCCTTTCAGTGCAATAACCGCATAGTTATGGTACAAAGGAAGCATTTGGATGATTTTTTACGTGGTAGAATTATCGGACGACTGGAATGTGAACGTACCCAGCTGGAAGTATCCGAGGAACTTGGAATCGTATAGAGTGTCATCTCCAGGCTTTGGCAACGATTCCAAGATGATGGTAATGTGAGTAGATGTTACAGCACAAGTCGCCCCCGAGTTACAACGCCGAATGAGGACCGGTATTTAGCAGTTACTGCCAAAAGAAACAGACGGAGCACAGCATCAGACCTGTCTCGTCAGCTACCGGTGCGACAGTTTCAAGGCAGACCGTGTACAGACGCTTAGGGCCCATTGGTCTATATGCTCGTAGGCCTGTCAGTGTTCCACTTACCGCAACTCACTGTCGCCTGCGATTAACCTGGAGTAGAGAGCATGCATTGTGGACACCGCAACAGTGGCCTGGTGTGATGTTTTCCGACAAGTCCAGGTTTAGTTTGCAGTCTAATTCTCGCCGGACTTTTATATGGAGAGCGCCAGGTACCCGTTACCACCAAGAGAACACCATTGAACGACGCCGTTACGGTGGTGCAGGATGGCTCGTTTGGGGAGCAATTATTCTTGGTTCCAGAACTGACCTGCATGTTCAGAGTGTAACGATGACAGGCCACATCTATCGGGATGTCTTTCTAGAACAACATGTACGTTTGTTTCGGGGCGCCATGGGTGCTGAATTTCTGTTTATGGATGACAATGCCCGTCCTCACCGTGCAAACATTGTAGACGAATGCCTTCAATTGAGGATATCACCCGTATGGATTGGCCAGCATACTCACCGGACTTGAATCCAATAGAGCATGTGTGGAATATGCTTGGCTGACGAATTGCAGCCTGTCAACCTGTACTTCGGAGGGCATTGCTTGATGAGTGGTGTAATATTCCCCAAGATCAGATTGATAATTTGATACTCAGCATGCCTAGGCGTTGTAAGGCCTGTATTGCATCGTCCGGGAGACATACTCCATATTAACCATGTTATACTGTTTTTTGTAAATAGGTTCTTTTTGAAATTTGCTCCAGGGAGTAAATATCGCAATTTTTATTAATTATGTCAAGCATATAGCATCTTTTTGCTCTTTACCTTTTGTTTAATAAATAGACTTTACAAATAAGTCAAATTTGTTTTGCTTGTCTCTTTCTTTGCCTGAACTTCATTATCCTTAATTTATGGACATGAGTGTAACAATGAGATTTTTTGTACACACAAGGTTTTCTTTTAAAAGAAAACCTTGCAAGATTTTGCTTTAATTGCTAAAAGTTTCCTTCCTCATTTCTTATTTGTCATAAATCTCTTTTGTCTTTAATTACTGCTTGTTTTAAAATTTTCCACTGAAAATTTATAAACTATGAATAAATTGATCATATTGTAGATTTTATGATAATTCTAAGAAACCAGATCATAAAAATTATTTAACAGCTTAAATAATTCATACATTCGAATGTAATTTTAGCTATTCATTGAATAATTACATAATTTCAAAATCAATAATTTATAGTTATATTGCAAGTTCTCGCAAACAAAATCATTTCAAAATTCCCTGCAGTAGTTATATAAAAACTCTTTATTTTTTAACCTTGCAAATACAAGTGATAAAGCCCTTCTGGTCTAGTGAGCTCCAAGAAAATTAACAACTTGGAATCTTAACGACCTGGTTATCTATAAATTAAATTAAAATATTACCTATGTGATTATATTTTATTTCTTTACTGACCCTTACCTTAGAGTCAATATCAACCATTGATTTAACTGTTATTGCTACAAATAAGTTTAAATGACAGTTTGATTTTTTACAAATCTCCTGCGTAATCTTTATATATAATATAGATTATATGATAATTCTAAGAAGCCAGACCATAAAAATTATTTAATAGCTTGAATAATTCGTACAATCGAATGTAATTTTAGCTACTCATTGAATAATTATAGTAGTTCGAAATCAATAATTTATAGTTATTGCAAAAAGTTCTCACAAACATAATTATTTCAATATTTCCTGCAGTAATTGTATAAAAACTTATTATACTATTATTATTACTCATTTTACTTGACTTTTAACATTTTAGTTTTCTTTTTTTTAATACATTTTAGATTCAATTCCAAATCAACACCTTTTTAGAAGTTATGTCATTTTTAATGACAGACTATTCTTCAATGATTATAAAGATAAATTACAATATTCCTCATTGAGAAAATTATGAATTAATAAAAATGCAAATGATAACTTTCAATAATCAAATATTACATTATTCACCCACATTTCTTGCCTTTGTTAGCATTTATAATAAATTTTGCATTGAATGAAAATTGTAATTTGAATGCCTATCACTTTTGAAAAATATTCAATGTTGACTTTACTTTTCAGCTTGTTTTGGATAACATTTTGGAATAAATTAATAACTTTTCTGTGAAATCACTGAATTATATTGGGGGTCTAGTTTCAAAAATGCATTATAATTTTCTTAAATTTGATAGACTTGGTGTCTATTTCTTTTCATGAAAATTAAAAAAAAAAAAAAATTAGCTTTTCTTAAACAATTTTTTACTACTTATAATAATCAATGTCTTTTTAAAATTCATTACATTTTTTTCAAACATAGCATTATTGCTAAAATTGTTAGTTTCTTTTTTATTGAATTTTTTACTAATGATAATTTCTCAGCATCATTTCTTTTCAATCCGTTCATTATTACTAAAAGATTTCTTATTAAGAAAGATAGAAACATGTTTAGATACTTTGAGTTACTTTAGAACACTGATTGTAAATAGCATATTACTATTTGTACTTGTACATTCATGAATAAAAATTTGGTAATTTGGTTAACTTTTTCAAAACAGAAAAATATAAATGCATCCTTTACAATTACATAAACTTGATATTACTGAATAGGAACATGTGTTTATTTCAAAAATATGAAAGACACTAAAACTTATAAGTGATATTTTAATCAAAATATTGAATACAGCACTTTTTATGAATAACTCTGGAATATTAAAACAAAGTGATTTCATGTACAATAGGCACTTAGATTCTCAGTTTAAATTAAAAAGAAAAATGCACATGAACTAATTGTGAACTTGCATTTTCTGGGGGATGGGGGGGGAATTAAGACTGTTTATTATGTTTAGAATTGAAATGTTATAGCTTAGATAAGCACAAGACTTCCAATTTTACAAACAATATTTTAACAACTAGAAAGTTTTATTATTTCGCTAATTCCCACAGATGAAATTATGAAAGAATGACAGAAGCAAAATCTTAATCAAATTAACTTGAGAAAAAGACAGCTCTTTTATTATTTATAATTCAAAGCAAAAATCTCATCAACCTAATGAATAACAATAATAATACATATAATTATAAAACTTACGTTTTATATTTGGTAAAAGATTAGCAACAAATAAACTTAAAAATTGTAAAAACAAATTTTATAAAAAAATTTAGAAAAAATAATAAATATTTTTCTACCTTTCATTAGAAAAAGAAAATAAAAAAGAAAACAATGGAATGTATTTTTAGTAATATTTTAAAACAAATAGAGAAAAAATATAAATATAATTTAATAAAATTCCATTAGTAATAGGATAATTTAACAAATCTTATTGATAAAAATGGTGAACCATAAAAATTATAATATAGCAAATAAACATTTAAAACTTGAAGATTAATCTAAAGACAAAACATTTAATAAAATAACAAAGTACCTAAAAATGTTCTTTTAAAACTCAAGAAATTTAAATTTTTGTTTAAAAATATATTTAAATAATTCTGTATTTGATATGATTTTCTTTGATTTTAATACAATATTGTATTTTGACCTCAGAAAAATAATAGAAATAATTTTTCATTTTATGCTCAATATTTTACGGTAAAAAGCCTACTTTCATAAATAAAAATTGACTGCGGCGGTGCTTGCTTCAATCAAGCATACCTTATATCAATATATCAATTATGTAATTTGGTAAATATGAAAGTTTTATGTTAACAACGATAAAGTATGTACAACTTAACACAATTATATAATATAATAAGGGTAATAATTGGCACTATAAAGTAATTCGTCTGGATGCATGCAAAAAAATAAAACACATATAACTTATGAGAAGTCAAGTTGCAAATTTAATTATGTACCTACAATTTTTTGTAGCATAAATTACAGGATTAAATAATTTTGGTGGCTGCCTTACATTAAAAAAATTTTTGTTGGAAATATTTTTAGAAAAATTCTTTCAAAGAAAATAAAAATACAATGAAATTTTTTATTTGTAGCAAAGCAATAAATTTTTAAATTAATATTCAGACAAATATCCACATAACTCATGATAGATATTTGTCTGAGCTTATTTAATAATTTTATCAAGAAGAAAAAATTTCTTTTAGGAAATAAGAAAAAGTGAACAAAATAGCATGCCTGGTTCTCATCTTTATATAAATCCAATTTTGCGAAAAGTTTGTAAACTATTGGAAAGAATTATTGAATACAATAATTTGCCTTTTTTGGAATACATAAAAATGAGAGAAATGCATCAAGAAATAATTTTATTAATTTTAGAATCACAACAACAAAAATTTCAAAAAATATTTTGAAAATTCCTTCGATATAAATAAATCAAGGATTTATGAGATGAAGGCCATCTATTTGATAGTTAAGACAGAATATTAGCACCATAATTGATGTTGAAATAATTATATAAGAAAAGAAAGGAATAGATAGAAAGATATTTTATTTCCAACATACTTCAAACAATTTTCAAAAAATTTCTTCAAAACAGTAGAATCAATAATAAATATGAATTCTTATTCAATACATGTATGAAAAAAATAATACCAATTAGGAAAATACTATGCCTGAGGATCATATAAGAAAATACAAGAAATTTATATAAATATATTTTAATATAAAAATGTCATGGTTTAATACATAAAATCAGAGTAACATTTCTAAAAACTCTTATTTTAATAATTAAAAATGATAAATTATTAAAATTCCTTATTTTTTAGTCAAACTAATTATAAGTAATCACAACAAATAAAAATTATAAAAAAAAAAAAATGAAAATACAAACTTTCTAAAAAATTTTAATAAATAGAAAATAAAGAAGAATCAGTTAAAAATGAAAGGAATGTACTCTAATTTGCATAATATTTAAAAAAATTCTCCTTTAAATGGCCTTACATTATAAAAGTTAAACACAATCGTATAAAGTAATGGCACACAATTTTAAAATGCATGCCAGGTTAAAACTGTTGGAAGGAACTCTTCAAAATAAATATAAAAAATAATTATCAAGTAAAATTTTTCACTTGAATATTTGTCTACAAAGCAATATTTTTTATCTTTTTCAAATTTCACTCTTTCATAAAAAGCAAACCCGTAATCATTTATCTTTGATCAAAAATAAAATTTTAAAATGTACATACACAAACATATTTTTAAACAATCTTAATATTTTAAAATTCCACAAGTATTCATTACAATTTAATATTACAATGACAGAGAATTAGAATACAAAGAAAATGTAGGATAAAACATTAAACTTATTAAATGTTCACTTTGTTAACAAATAAACCTTAAACTTCTTTAAACAATAGTCTTCAGCAAAAATAGTCTCATATCACCATAATTCAACATGATAAATATATTTACAAAAGTTGTACAATCACCAGTTGAGATTATATACAAATCACACACACACACACACCTTGAATACCTAAACATGAAATGCAAATACAAAAATACTTGCTAAATATCCCTCACCACAATACTATAGCTATTGAAGATTATTTTACAACAAGTTCTCTGAATATCCATTTTTGCCCATTTGAAGCACTGTTACAAGGTTGCAAGTTAAGAGTTCCTTTATCGTGACTTAATTCTAGACATTTTTGATGTTGCTTGTGAAACAGCAATTTTGAAGTCTGGGGGAAAAAAAATAAATAAAGTAAATTATAAATTAGAGAGTGATATACACTCAAGAGCCAAAACATTATGACCACCTGTTAATAACGAGTTGGCCCACTTTTGGCGTGCAACACAGCTACAACCCGCCATGGCATGGATTAATACCAGTTAAATACCACTTCCACCTGATCACATGCCTTCCACGTCATCCAGGCGAGTTCATTGCAAAATGTAGGGGTGGTCATAATGTTTTGGCTCTTGGGTGTATATTTTAAAAGAATTTAATACAATGATCTTAGATTCAATAATTTCATATTAGCCATAAAGCAACAAGAATTTAAATATACAAGAATATGTGATTTACTAACATACATTCTATGTTAGAAATAAACTCATGATATCAATATTTCTAGGAAAAATGACATATTTGTCTGACAAATTAGAAAAACAAAACATTTTACAAAAAAAAAAAATTGAAGTTAGCTAACAAATTTTAATTTATCAAATGTAACCAAGTCCCTTTATTATATCCTGAGGAATCATGATTATATAAACTTTCACAAAACAGCAAATTGTTAAATCCAATGAAAAGAAAGCCACAGTGAAAGGAATGCTTATAATATAATTGTTTATAATATAATTTTATAATATAATTTTTATACTTAAATCTGATATTAGTCACGATATTATTACATTTAGAATTAACAGCCACAGATGTGAAATACACACACTAAACCTCTCTTTATTCAAGGGGGAAAGCGACATAAAAAATATCAAATTTTAAACAACAGCAAAAAATATCTTCGGAATACAATAGGAAACAGGATTGTCTTTAAGGTTCATATGTTAATATTGCATTTATGGATATTTTCTATCTCATGGGTTTGTTTTTGATTCAGTAACTGTATTTTTTTTAACATCAATGTAGAGTTTATTCTTTACTTAATGATGTCCGCATATGTTTTCTAATATATAGTTTTGCTGCAAAATTTCTGTTCTATGTATTTCTTTAAGTTTGATGGGAGTTTATAGATTAATTGTGCTAAAAATCTTTGTTCCTTTTTTTTTTTTTTTTTTTTGTTAGCCTATGCTTTTTTTTTCATTTCCTGTGGATTCTTATTTTTATAATGTTGACAAATTTCAGCTACTTTCTTCAACTGCACTTTTTTTTTTAAATATAACTGACACTAACTGAGACAACATTATAGTCATACACAAATAAAAATTTTAAAGTATTTAAATCATTTCTTTTTTTGTAAGTTTTATACTTTTATTAATTATAAGTTTAGTAAAAGAAGATGCATTATTAAAAAAAAATTATATGCTAAGGAATGAAATTGCTTTTAAAAAATTCAAAACTCTTCTACAGAAAAATTTTGTATTAATATGATTCAATTTTTATTTAAAAAAATTAATATATAAAAGTTTGGGCCATATTTTCCACAATGTACATGATTGTATGAACTTGAAAGAAAGCATACTTTATTCAGTTTCATTTTCAAAGTACAGACATAATTTTTTTAAAGATTGTTTCTAATGGAATTTTATTAATTGAATGGTGAAAAAAATGACCATGATACCAAAATAAGATTTTTTTTTTTTTTGGACAATTAGGTGTTCAAATATGTTTAAAAAAATATATCAGACTTTACAAGAACTAATGCAAATTTTAAATTTAATAAACAATTCAATCATAGTATTGATTTGTATAACATATTTAATAGAATGGAACACACTTTAAAAAAAATATTTTTAAATGATGTATAGAGGTGTAATATCATTTAAGATAAATTTGGAATAATTTATTATTCAAATGTAAAAATTTAAATCATTCTGGCCAATTAGCAATTTTTTAAAAGAAAAAAATATTACTTAGTTAAAAAAAAAAAAAAAAAAAAAAAATACACTGGTCTTAAAATTTTCTTTCAGCAGCTTATCATATGAATACATATAAATAATAAAATATGCAAAGATAATAAATATAGTATGAATATTTTAAAATCTTTCAACAACAAACAAGTTTCATTTTTTAATGGCATTCAGATTAAAAAAAAACAACAACTCAGTTTATAAAATATACTCACAGGATTGTATTCCCATGGACCATCTACAGTGCCCAAAGTACAAAAAACTAGTTTCATATGATCAGTGTCAGCATTAACGCATCTCTCTCCTACTCCTAATTGTCCTTCAGCATTCAAGCGGAATATCTTCAATGAGAAAAGCCACATAAATATATTTTATATGAAGTTTTTCAAAAATAGTAAACAGAATCATTATGTTTTGAATAAGATTTGTTAAAATAGCACAAAAAATAATAGGAATTAACAAAAATTACCATCGAGTTATCTACGTGAAACATCTGGAAAAAAAATAATAAAAATAAAATGCAAATTTATGTGATAATTGAGCTAATTTACTTGAGTTACACCATTAAATAAAAATATCACCTAAGTTTTAACAATAAAATTTAATTAATAAACAATATTTAATTCAAATAATGAACATTTAAAAAGAGTAAAAGAAAATTCCTTAATATTTAAATTCTTTTTTTTTTTATATAAGCACATTAATTAAATTAAGAAAACATATCATAATTATATATTATTAACTTTAAATTAAATTTATTTGCTTGAAATAAATAATATTTAGTTAATAATAAGTATATATTAATAAAAGATAATCATTCATTACAATTTACTGTGAAACTGGATAACAAATGGTATGTATTAAATAGAAAGGCAAACAGTATAAATTAAAATTATTGATTATGATGTTAAGCAAGTAAAATCATTTAATTTCTTAATTACTGTAAGAAGTTGATAAAATACAAAACACCCTTTTGAGTTTCAACAAAACAAAAAATATTTAATGAGATAGCAGAAAAGAATAATTATGTATACTTAAAAATAAAAATTACCACTGATTGCTAAAGAAAAATGTATATTTTCAAATCATAGAATTTATTTCAATACTAACAATTCTTGAAACTTTTAAACAGAAATAATTTATGAATACAACCATACTTACTTAGATTTTATAATGTAATGTTCCAATTGTTAAGAGATAAAATTTTGATAAATTATGCTTTAATAGTAATGATATAATGTTAGTAAATGACCTTTTGATGTAAAATTTATAACACATATAATTTTTTATTTTTAATTGTTTATTTTATTTTAATGTTGTAATTAAAAATGAACATTAATTTACATTCAAGTTAATCATTTTTATTGAATGTTCTATGATTTTTACTGAACAATAAGGTCCATTATGATTATAAAGAATAAAATTTACAAATAAAAATTATGAGAGCTCAAAATTAGATAGTTGGAATTAAGTTTTATTTCTATATATGACTTTTAAAAGAAATTTTCTAAATCATGAAATATTTATAATAGATTAACCAATAAATAATTAAACTTTTATGCTAGGAAATTAATAAAAATTCAAAAAATGAATAATAATTACTGATGATCACTAAAAATTGAAAATTATAAACTTTTTAAAATAGAAGTAAATGATGCATTTTCAAATAGTTTACCTCCAGAAAAATAAAACACTAATACAGCCCAAATAAAAATATGCCATTATTTGCACATGTACTCTATATACAAAAGCATTATGTTCTCTTAACAGCTAATGATTATAATGATATGAAATAAATGTAAAAATTTTCTTGTTTACTTACTTGATTTCCTCCAGAACCATGGCAATGACTCATACCAACAATGGAGGGAGGATGAGAGCTCATAGTATCCAAGCACTGTCCTGTTAACATGCTTCTTATCTAAAAAGTAAATAAAAAATATTAAAAAAAAAATTATAATAAAAATTAAAAGTAATTTACATTCAAAAGTGACATTACCACTTTAATAATTATAAATAAACATGTACATTTACATTTAGAATGACGGATAATTTATTATTTTTGTTAAAAAATTTGTCTTTTTACAATTCAGTTAAATATTAATATTGCTTCCAAAGACAAACAATCAACTTCAACAATTTTAAAAAAGAAAAGTTTTTAATTCTGTTTACTCCATTAAGGAAGATTTGAATTATTTAAAAAATGGGTACTTACGTATTAATGGTACCTTGGCGACAGTTGTGCCAATAAAGAGCACATGCGCCGACAGCAGCTACAGATTTGCCGGTTTTTAACTGCCGCCAATCTACACTTAAAATTTTTGTTCCAAATAATAAAATATATATGAAACAGGTAATACTCGACCACAATTATTTTTATGTTTGTAAACAAACTTTCATCAATTTCCACAATGCAATCTGGTCCACTTAACTTCTTTTTTTGGTTTATTCTCCATATCCAAGACACATAATTCACGCATGTAATTGTTTCAATCTATAACAGTTTTATCTGATAAATCAAGTTGCTTTTCACAAAATTTAATCGACGTCAACTCCTCGCACCAGCAGTATATGAGTACAGCAAAAGCTGTACGAAATGGAATTCTGCTTCCCTCAAACCAGTTGTCTTTTCTAAGTCCCACACGATAAACACACTGACGGAAATTGCAATTCCAAAACTTATGTTCCCCAAAATAAAGCTTCATGTCATGGGAGTGGGACATTTTCGTAGTTTTGGTAAAATATTTCGCTCCTGAAAAAATAAAATTGCATCTTGTTCTGTTTCTGGCAAATCCCAAATACGCATTTTTTGTAGCACTACAAAATGGCGTCAAAACTCAGCAAATCTGCAGCTGTTATATTGCTGCCACTTTAAAAACTGCCAAATCTGTAGCTGTTAGATTGGTGACACTTAAAAACCGCCAAGTCTGTCGCCAAGGTACCGTTAATACATAAGTACCAAAAAATGATTTGCATCACAAATATTTATCATAAATAAAAATTATTAATTTGTACTAAAAGAAAAATGAAGCAGAGTTATGACAGGAACCACAACTTTTAATTGATGATAAATATTGGAACAAATAATTAATAATTAAACATAGAATATAAAAGAATGAAGCACAGATAATTCCTGAATATCTTTACAGAATGACAGCAATTGAAAGAGATGACATCACATAATTATGCAATGCAGTTCTGCAGATGTCTATTTAATAGAATTACAAGGTTTGGTTTAGTTTGTCGCTCTACAGTCATCTTGTGTACATTTTAGGCTAAACAGACAGGGAGCTACAGTTTAATGTGGATTCCAAACCACTTAGAAACATCCATGCCACCATAAGGATTTGAACCTGAAGCCTGGGATACCAAAGGCCAGAATTACAAGGTGAGAAAGTTAATGAAATTTTACACATACAAACACATTTTCCTAAATTCCCCTTTTAAAAAATCTTTTTTGTTGGTAAATATACAAATCCTTTCTGCACAATAGACCATGACAGTTCTTATAGAACTTGGCAACAGATGCAAATGTTTCTTCATAGCCCACATAAATTAGGATGAATCCTAATTTAGTGATGAGACATACTTTTTGCTAAGCAATGCTGCCATCAAAATTGAATTTTGCCCTTAAAACAAAACTGGAACAAATAATCTTGTTTGTGAATCTTTTTACCAATTTCTAGACTTGATTTTTCACAAGAACATTGTGCTCTTTTTTTTGTATGGCTTGAAGTCAATCTTCCACATATGGATAATTGTTTCTATTATTGATATATTTATGTTATTTTCAGCTGATTGGGCTTCTTTGATGAATTTCTCCCCCTCCCCATTTAGGGGCGAGGGGGAGAAATACTTACTGTTTTCTTGGACACCCTAACTGACCTGTGATTTATTTTGGTCTTGAAGACACTTTTGAATTTGAATTGTGAAATTTTCATCTTCATAATAAGATGCTATATTTTTTGGTGAACTTTAGCAGGGAACAAGAACTTTCATGTTGACGGATGCATTCGTCTATTTTGGATTGTAAATTGGAATTGATGGCATTGCTGATCTTATTCATTCTCCTGTGGAGTGACATCATGGACCTTGATTTCTCTTATGTGAAATACATTAGGATCCTCGCCACAGAAACTGTACTTCATAATTATAGGAGTTTTCAAATTCATCTACAAATTTTATGTCTTTGTTTGTTGCAAAATTTATCTCTTTAGGATATCACAGTCTGTTTGATGAGTTGTCTGTTGCACTCATCAAACAGTGTCTGTTGAAATGTGTTTTTTACACACATTTTTTTCCCTTTACTAATTAATCGACAATTAATAGTCTCCGTATATTAAAGTGTTCATTAGTTTTTCAATATCTACAAAATTCCATATTTTATTTATAAACTAGATAATATAACATTTTAATTAGAATTACAAACTTCTACAGTATGAAAGATTGGAGAATCTAAAATAAAATTTAGTAAATTTCTTAAAAAATGATTTTGATACACTAATGAGAGAAAAAAAATATAATTATTTTTTTTTAACTTAATTTTAAAACATTTTTATGGAATCATTTTTTTATTTGTGTTTAAGAAATATAATAAAGTGTATATAAAGTGTGTGAAATATAGAAAAGAGTAATTTAAAAAATATCTTAAAAATACTGTCATTTTGTGATATATTTGCGTGGATATTTTAATCAAATATAGATAAAACTTACTTCGCCCCAAAATAAGTTTTTAGGTAATAATGGGAATTTATAAAGAACATCATATGCAACATTATCCATGAACCACTTAAATGATTTACACTGCAGTCGTTCTTTGATTGCCAGTTGCCCACTTATGTCTCCATGATCATACTGTCTTGCCATTGGCTCTCTGGTGTAAAAATATTCTTTGTAGTCATCCATCCAAACTTCAACAACTCTTTTGTAATTCTGCAAAAGAAAATTCAATCAAGCATAAATATAATTTAAGAAACATTACAAATTTCACAATAATTTCTTGCTGATAATTAGCTGTTAAAAAAACAACATTAGTACTAAAAACATTAAAGAAACATAGTAACATTAAAAAGAAAACATTTTTTAAAATCATAAACAAAAAAAATTAGTTTTACTGGAAAAAACTTGAAATAACTTTCTATAAGAGAAAATAAGCAATCTTCTAAACATAAGGAAAGTAACAAAGTTATGGATAACAAAAAAGAACTAGACATTGACACGTGCTAGATGAAAAGGCCTGGCTATAGCTATATGAAATTCAAATGCTTTACAAAAAGGCTAAATTAATAATAAACATTGATACTGATCAAGATTTGTCTTCTTTGTAAATATAATTAAAAATTGCTGGAAACATATCACTTTTGTTTTCACTATTTTTCAAAAGCATATCTTTATATTTTCCATCATCTTTAAATTAAAATTTTTTTTTTTTTTAAAACTGTGTAATTGAAAACACACTTTAAATATATTGCTTTAATGTCTTATTTTAATATTTTGTTTAATTTTTTATGCCATATGTATAAATAACTTGATTCTCATATAGGGGAAAAAAAAAAAACAAATAAACAAAAACAGATGCGAGTTGCCTGCAGGTTATATAAGTTCTAAAGGCCGGAAAGGCCTATCCTGTCCCATTTTCTGCAATGCTGTATAAACTACTATACAGCATTGCAGAAAATGGACAGGAAGTTATAGTAGATGAAATAATTTTTCATATATTTTTATGTTTAATTTTGGATAAGGAAAATCAATCATATACCTGTATATTACAGTATTTTGCAAATGATTAAGTACATTATATTAAAAATAATAATATTTAATAATTAAGATTAGTTGATGAGACTGATGGAGTTTTTCTATTTACTTTAGAAGCAAACATACATAGATATGAGTGCCAAATGAAATGTTTCTTTTAATTGTAAAAATACTTTTTAATATGAATGTGTTTACGTATGTTGATGCTGATAGATCATCCTTGATGTTCTATAGATCAAATAAATATTGAATATATAAAATGTGATAATATTGTGGATTATAATCTGAGTTTAATATGAATAATATTAAGTCATCTTTATATGTTATATAGAAGAACAATTAAATTATTTATAAACCCAATTAAACTAAGACATAATAATCTAAATTTAATTCATCAACTTATCTAGTAAAAATCACTATTTAAAAAAAATTAATCTCAATGAAATAACTTGTTAATAATAGATTGAAAGAAAATAAATAATTTTTTTAATATAATAATAAATGATATTACAAATTTAAACTTTTTACTATTTTTATGAGCTAAAAAATCAAATTAAAAAGTTTCAGAGACCACTATTTTTCTAATATGAAATCTGATATTTAATTTTAGCCAATTAGGCCATTCATAATAGGAAAAATACACAAATGAAGTGTATGTTTTTAAGCATTAACAGATTTGGATAAATTAATAAGTTTTATAAAGAAACATTTGTTTCATTAAAAATCAAACAGTTCTTCATTTTGTTTAAAAAAAAATGCAAATATGAATATAATTCTTTATTCCATCTGAATCAATTTTATAGCAATTGCAATTTAACATTGTTAACAGGAAAAAAATTTATATGAACTAAAAATCTAAGGATGAAAAATTTTTTTCAGATAAAGTTGCTAATTAATGTGTAAAAAACAACATATTCAGGGCGAGTTAATAAATAGAAAACACAATTAACTGAAAGACAGAAAAATAATAAGAATAATGAGATAAGTAAAAATATGAGTTTTTTTTTAAAAATTATAATTGTAAATTATATTTAGTTGGTTTCAGAAATCAGAGTTTTAAAATGATTAAAGATGCAATACCAAAATTAAATATTTGTTGCAATGAAATAAAAAATAAATGCAGAAACAGTTTAAAAAGCCATCATATTAGTTTTCATATTATTTTTTATAAACATAAGCATTGTAATAAAATTATGCAAAACAATTTATTATTAAAAATATGATATTTTTTTAAAATTAATCTTGCAATTCATTGCCATACAAATTTGATAATTTTCACAATTAATAAAAAATTTCTCACTATAGTGACAACAGGTCCTTTTCTCTTTTCCACTAATTTTCCAAAAGAATATGGCATGAAACCTCGATAAATATGTCCTACTCGGGAACAAGGGACCCATTCAATACTTCCACCACATTGCCAGATCTAAAAATATGAAAACATTGTCTTGAAATAGCTTTTATACCAGGAATTATTACAATAATAACAATTATATAAAAATTACATAATCATAATGGTAGAATCCAAGTTTTTTTCATATTACTACAATTTCTTTTTTTATTTGCAATTAAGCAGGTCCAGAAAAGATAATTTCGAAATAAAAAATCCTTAATATGAATGAATATCATATTACAAATTATTTTGATTGGAGGCATATTCTTATCAAGCACCAATACCTAATTGTAATATAAATAAAGGAAATATATTTCCTATGTCAATACAAACTTCTGTATAAACACTTCATTTATAAAGGCTTGGAAACTATTTGCAATTGTAACTAAAGTTTACTTAAAGTCTTTAAAAAATTAATTAATATTTTGTTACATGCACAAATACATACTTTAAATGATAGTTCAAAATTTTCTCCTCCCCAAACTAAAAGACCAGGATCATAAGCCCCAAGTTCCAAGAAATACTCTCGATTCATGGCAAACAAACCTCCAGCATGAGTAGGAGATCTTAAAAAGAAATCCACATTTTAAAATTACATGCTTGGAAATTTTCCAAGTTCCATTTCACATATTGCTTACGTTCTAACATTAATAGAAAAACCATATTTTAAAGGAATCTGAAAAAAAAAAAAAATTAAATGTAATAATAGTTTTGTTCACTTTAGTTTTTTTTTTTAAAGTGATGTGAATGAATAAAATTATGCATTTCAATTGGAAATTGTGCTGACTAATTATCTTTTTTATTTCATCAAATAATTATGGCATTGTTCAAATTTAGACAAACCAACTTTAAAACAGAAATTTGGTTACAGATGTGAATGAAATGTATTAAAAACATTCTTTTCCCAACCTTTACTAATTTCCACTATGTTTTAAAGTTAATAATTAATTAATCTTTATTCAAGAGAGATAATCATATAAACAAAAGCCCATTATTGAACTTTTAACTGCTCTATTTTATATAAACAAATATTTAAATATTTAGTTTCATGAAACTTCAGTGCAAGACTTAAATTCTTTATTAAATCTTGTTAGTATATTATTTGTTTTACTAATACTACATTTGTAAATATCTGATTATTATTATTTTTAAAAAACAAATTTTATTATTACAAAGAAAATATTCACATGCTTTTCTGCAGATAAAAATACAGAAAAGAATTAAGAAGTAACAAGGAAGGATTTAGATTAACTTTTAATTATCCCAAATAACTTGTAATTATTCTTTGATCATAATTTCCTTATTTTAAATTTAACAAAATATAGATCCTGATTAATTTTTCAATAAAATATGATTTTTAAAGCATGTTTTTATTTTATGTAGTTACTATTCAAAAATGAAAGGAAAAAAAAAAAAAAAAAAACGTTTAACAGTTTGAGATCTCTCTAATAAATAATGTTTTATAAGAATTAAAAAAAAATTAGGCTATCTATTATACTTAATTTTGATTAATACACAACATTTGATACAAAAATATGAGTTGTTGCATTAAACATACTTAATTGCGAATAAGAAAACTAATTTTTTTCACTTTAACCATTTAGATAAGAAAATTTAACATAAAAATCCTTCTATTCATATGTTGTTAATTAAAAATGAACTACACTCATTATGTCAATAAATGAAAAAGGAACTGGAGGTAGAGGTAGGGGTAGAGGGCTAATATATATAAAGTTTGAAAGCCACAGTGCATAAATATGTTAAACAAAAAATCAAAATAGATAAGTGATAAAAAATATTTGGTAACTTAAATTATCACCCTGTAAAACAAATCAGCAAAATTAGAAGTACTGAAAAAGCATGCTTAATTTACTTATATGGTTCACTATGATATTTTCTTTTCTTTGCCTCTTCTTCAGGTAGTTCTGTTTCCTTATAAAGCATACCCCATTCAAATATTCCCCTGAAATGTGTCTCTCCTTGATACACTGGTCTATACTCAAAATTATCTTTATCAATTCCATCAATAACAGGTACAGTCATAATAGTTCTAAAAGAAACAATCTTGTATGATATATATATAAATTAAATGACACCTATATTAATTCATACTTTAAAGCATATATATTTAAAATAATAAATCTAATCGGTACAAAAATACTTTAACTTTAAATAACTTTCTTCATATATATAGATATGATTTATTTATTTTATTTAAAATGAATTTTTTAACAAAATAATATCTTGTTATTCAAATGAAATAATTGATAACTTGACTTTTACTTAATTAACTAACAACACTTAATTCGTTTTATTTTATAATAGTTCAGCAATTAGTGGCATATAAATAATATGAAAGTAGTATAAAATATACAAGTATAAATAATAAATTATTGAGATCATAATAGGATGTTAAAATATTAAGAATAATATTAAAATTCACAGTCACCTGTTTACGTAAATTGGAGATAGAAGAGGTGGCAACCAATTTGCATTCACTTCACAATGAGCATCTAAGAAAACAATAACATCTCCAGTTGAATACTCAGCACCATATGTTCTAGACCGAATCAGACCCTCTCTCTGTTTATTTCTAAATAAACGTACTTTTTGCCCAAATTGCCTGATGTAATCCTCTAAATCACCTTTCAGATTTTCTATGTGTAGGATTAAAAAAAAAAAAAAAAAAAAATATTTAAATTTAAATACTTCATTAAAACTAAAAGTTGAGTAACTTTTAAAGTTACTCAAATAATTTAATTATCAATAAATAAATTAATTACTAATTAATTTAATTAATTAATCAATAAATTAATTAATTAAATTATCAATTTAATTTCAAATAGTTATTTTTTTCCTAATTTTAATATACACAAAATCATTTATCTGCAATCAATAAAAGGCAAAGCAAATAACTGTTACCTCGAAAATTTTATGATTTTTTAAAAAAAGCCCTTTTCCCAATTACAATAATAGCTAATTCTAAAAATTAATTTTAAATATTTTACAAGACGAAAAATAATATACTCGTATCATTATAGCACTACTTAGGGCCGCAAATTTGAAACCAGTTAATATAAATGATAAAAGGTAATTGATTTATTCATATTGATCATTAAATTCCTTAAAATGTTGTATTTTAATACAATGGAGAACACAATCTATTAAAGTTTGATGTAAAATAATAATGAATTTTGTTGTAACATACCTAAATTTTGATTATTGATATTATTACAGTTAAATTTAAAAAGTATGGCATTTTAAAATATACAAAATATATTATAAACTTTGAAAATATAATTGTTTTCCACTTTTTATTAGTATTAAAATTTTTTAAGAAATAAAAAAAATGAGATGTTTTAAAAATTGTTTTTCCTCAGAATTTCTTTTAAGTTTTAAATTATTGTACATATCTAAGTAAATTTTATTTGCCTTTCTCCAGTTAACTGGTTTAACATTTTAATAAAAATTTAAATAGTAAATTTATTTCATTACACAGTTAACACATTTCTAACCTTTATCACTAAAATCATCAACTAAAACTACTTCTTTCAAGAATTGTGGAGGTGATCTATTTAATACACTGTGAATAGTTCTTAAAAGTGTTGACCATCCTTCATTATGGAAGACAATGATTACGCTGGTTGTAGGTAGATCTTTTGGATATTGCCAGTATTTACATCTGAAAAATTATAAGAAATAAGACATTTATATAAATACACTGACACATATATAAGAAATTATGTTAACAGGAGACAACTGTATACACTAGATGGGGAAGGGGAAAAACTACAGGAAACAACATTTTGAAAATCTGATATCAAAATAAAATGCCAAAAGATAAAAGGCACTAAATTATTGGTGAGGAGTTTCAAGTTTTATAAAGAAGCAAACAAAATATTATGTTGCACTTACTTCAAATGTTTTAACTCATTTAATAACTTGCAATTACAAAAATGAAATAAAAATAACTCACAATAAGTATAAGTATAAAAAAGAAAGAAAAATATTGGCATGTTTTTCTGCTGCTATAGATTTTTGATCATTTATGCCTAGAAATTAGAGAATATTTTCTTCTAACCATTCAAAATTATTCAGCTAAAACACCAATAAAAAAATATTACAAATTGAAGATAATTTTTTTTTCCTAATGAGAAGGCATTAGACAGCATGAAAGAGAAAAATTAAAAGGTAGTGGGAATGAATATTTCACTGTCAACAATAAATACAATTTTATAAATCCTTATATTGAATATACCACACAGTTGAGTGTTTGTGTTTAGAGTAATAATATAGTATAATTTAGCTTTGTACTTAATAGTACTTAATTACCGAGTTTATACAGAACAGTTTATAATCAAAATAAATATTTTCAGCAACTCAGAATAAATTAGTAATTGCCTATATGCTGTTTGCAGTGTTGTTATTCATTACTATTCTTTTTTATTTCATTTCTATAATTGTTAATTTAAGATAAATTAAAGGCCTTTGTTTCTTTAATTTCATATGGTTAATGATTTTTATATTGCATGACTGGCTATTATATTTGATTAAAAATGGGGTCCTACTAATGAGCAAGAACCTAAGTTCTCCTACTACAGTAAATGATATTACTATAAAAATCGGATAAATTTAAAGCAGAGGATCCTATAAAATTCTGTTTCAAACCCTTTTACCAAACTTAATGTAATATGGAGAAAAAAAGAAAAAAAAATCAATCAATTTACATTTCTTCACTACTTATCACTTGCAGACCATATTTTTAGTATCCATTTATAAAAATGTTCTGATATTTAATTACATGAAAACGGTAAATTTAATTAATTCGTCATCCATAAAGATATAGCTGCCAAATTATTTAAATTAATTTTTCAGATAAGCATAATTATATTTCATTGAAGTACTTAAAAGAATAACTTACTAATTACTTATTAATTAGTATATACAAAAAATAAATGTGTAATAGAAGAAGGCAAGCATTAAGTATATCAAACAATTTGAAATAATGATAGAAATAAATACTGAAACTTTTTACAGATGCTGATATATATATATATATATATACCTCTACAAAATAAAACATTTATCACAAGTGGTTTCAATTCTAAAGGTAAATCATATTCCTATATCTCCATTCACTGAAGCATATTTGATTTCAAACCAGATGTTTACTTAGTTAAACATAAATAAGTATCAAGAATATTTTTAAAAATGTTATATTTAATTAATCTTGTAAAATAGCATAGTTATAATTTAATAGAAGCACAATATTAATTACTCAGGTAATCTTTTATCTGGTATTGATCTATCCATGGCAATTTGATCACTGACAACCAAATTTATTCCATACTCCATCATTACTTGGGCAACTTCATTTTGATCTTCGGGACGGGCATAATGAGCTTTTCCATTTTCACCGGGACCTTCACGAACAGTGTCAGTAGGTTGTGGTTCAAAATTGCCTAAGATATCCTTCTTGAAAACAGCACCTTGTCTACGGGAACACTCCCCTCGTCCCTAAAAAGTTTTAAGAGAATTTCTTCAAAAGGGAAAATAGAAGAGCAGATAACAGATTCCCAAAATATTTGTTAAAAGGAGTATTTATGTATTGATATTCAAATGTACTTAAAATTTTTTTTAGCTGTTGTTTTTAATACACATGGGCTGAAAAAACTCAAGAAATACATTTTTTCATACTACAATAATGAAAAACACTTTTAGTTATAATACAAATTTTGAACATAATCTTAACTCTTTAGGATAATAGTTGGTTTTGATTTTAATCAAAGAGAACATACATACCAGTATAAGATGAACAGCATTCAGCTGAAATAAAAGTCAAGCACATCAAGCTCTATTAAAAATCAAAATCAAAAAATTATAGCATAATGTATGTTGAATTAAAATTTCAAAATAAAATTACAAAAGTCTAAACTTTGGTTTACCTGTAATTTCATTAATGGTTACATAATAATCCTTTTGTAATAAACAAAATTTGAAACATTGCACATAATTAATATCAGATTTAAATAGGAATGCTTTTTACAACATTAATTAAGTAATAAAAAGAAATTTTTTGCAACGAACTTGCATAATTTTCTTTCAGTAATTTTGAAAGAGTAATAAAATACTTTAATATTTAGAATAATTACATAATCTAAGTCTATATTATTATTTACCTTTAACTATTCTAATTAAATTGATCAAAAATTTTTTAATTGATTTCTTATGAAAGATGAATTTCAATCCTAATTGAGGGATGTGATGGATGATATTTGTGACTTCTCAATAAAAGAACAAAATATCTTTCTAAAAAGAGATTCATTTTAATAGATCAAGGCTCCTCTTGGATTGTAAAATAGATAATCAATATCTCCATTTAAATAAAATTTATAAGAAAATTCAAACTTACTTTATTGGCCAAAGCTGATCCAAGACTTGCATCATTTCCTTTTGGTTTAGGAAGAAAAAATGTTAAAATGCAAATAAAAATGGTTACAGCGATGCATATTTTGATCACACGTGCCTTTTTTAAGCCAATAACTTTCATGGTTATACGTTGTGGTTCTAGGTAAAAAAAAAAAAAAAAAAAATGATTACATTAAAAATACATTGTACAAAGTTATAAAACAAGTTATATTAAATTTATATAACACAAGTTTTAGTTAAGTTATAACGTAAAGTTATATAGAAATATTTAAATAAAAAATAAATTTATGCTACTGAAAAATGTTTAACATTAAAAGATTTAAATGCTTACTAAAAAGTTTTAGCTTCATACTTTTAACACTAACAAAATTTCAAAATACTTTGCATTCTTAATGTGTATTTAAAAACACAAAGTTATATACAATAAAACAGAATTTTAAATATATAACAAGTATAGTAACAATCAAATTTTTTCAAACCTTTTTCCCTTTTTATTTTAGAAGTAACTTTAATATACCATTTGGAATATTTTCACTCAAAGAAAATTCTGATACTACTGAAATACTGTGATTTAAGACAAAAATGTTAAATTATAACTAAAAGGTTTGGCTACTACATAGTATTTTTTTTTTTTTTAAAAGAAGTTTCTTATATATTATATAGCTAAACAATATTTTGAATAAAAAATATCAAAATATGGCCCTGAACAAATGAAATAACTACAAATAAAGGAACTTACTTCTAAAATATTAATAAGCGTAAAAAAATAGGCTTTAAAATGTCTTAATTATATAATACACTTAAATATCACAAATTTTTGATAAGAAAGAAAAATGTTAGAAAAACTTAATATTAGATAAATAAAAATCAAGCCATTTTGCAATTAAATGTCCACGTAGCCTATCATTGAGTACTAAGTTATAGATATAAAAATTTAATTAATCCTTTTTTTTTTAACTGAAGAAGAGTAATTGTTCCAATTTCTAACTAAAATAAAAACGAATACTATATAGAAAGATGCCAACGCAGCCGCAAATCGGATTATCAGATATGAAAAACATTTAATTTATTGAAAGAAAGCCATTAGATATTATCATCGTTTTATGACTGTAACATACCTTATACACGCGGATTGATTTTTTATGATTCTAAATAATACGATTTTATCATAAAAATATCCATTTAGCAGCTGACAGCCGCTAAAAACAAATTTCGACTTTCATGATAGACAGTCATGGTTTCGATATCGACATGTTGTAAATAAAACACTATTTTTATTTAATTTCTTTATATTTTTAATATTTTATGAATTGAAAATAATTTTATTTTATGAATAAAACCATTAATTTAATTAAATAATTACGATAAATTTCAATTTAGGATATTTTAAAAGAATAATAATATCTAACAGTATAAAAACAAATCTAAGAAAATACCAGGATAATTTCTAGTTAAAAATCTACTGAAAATAATTATTTAACTGAAAAGACACTTAAAATACAGATTTCCAATTGAAAAATTTTAAATTTTAAGATTATAGCTCTTCTGCATATTTTTCAAAAGCGTGGGAAGATAGATATATCGTGCTTATTCATAAGGGTAGGATTTCAAACAAGCCAGTGCAGACTGTTTTGTTCTATTGGAATATTTCTATAATTTACCAGGTATGCCTGTAAATCAAAGCTTTATTTAAAATTTTGTGTAAGTAAAATTCTTCTCCTTCGTCATTTGTCAAAAAGGGAATCAATTCTCTTTTCCTAAAATTGAAAATTTTTAGATCTTTGCCATATGGAATTTTGTTTTAGGCTATGATATTCAATTACTTATTGAGTAAATTATTATTGTTCTATATAAAAAAATGTAGAATAAAAAGAATTTTTGATCATATCATTTATTCATTAATTGCGAAAAATGTTTTTGACAGCTGTTTTCACTCTTTCATTCGCTGTGTTATTTATAACCGTTACATTCACTAACGTAAACATTCATGACGTAATATTAATGGTTTTAGTCTGGCATGGATTCGAATATTTATAACCCGGTAAGAAACCAGTATGTGCTATTTTTAGAATTTATTAAAAAGTTTTTTTTATGTGAATTAATATAAATTTCAGCAATATTTTCTTATAACCTTCTTTGTAAAGTTGTATGTTCATTAGTTTTTCTTTATAAATAAACTTTTTAGTTTTAATTTGAGCACTATTTTAAATAATATTAATACGCGCTTTAGTTAATATGTGATCTAGTTTTAAATGGCTTATTAAATATATGGTCCCTTTTCAAATATTATTCCTTTCAATATTATTTAATGTTGTAACTTGAATGTCAATTGCTGTAATGCTTAAATTCCCATGATAATACTATTTTTAGCAAATAATGTCATTGAAGTATATTTAAGTATTTATATAAGAATTTTTCAACGTTTAAGTCAAAGTGCACTAGAAAATGTTGCTACATTTTCCTGCATTATGAAAACTATTGTCCTATAATTAAAATTGTATAATTGAACTATTCTTATTTTAAAATATATAATTTTTAAATGATTTTTTTAATTTATTAATTCTGGTATTTTTTCTGTTATTACCATGGTACCATTTTGTGTCAATTGTAAAAATTGAGCCTAATTATCATCATCATTCATTATATAATGAGCCACATTAATTTGCTTTATGATTGGTAATTCATGATATGCTTTTTGGTAAAAAATTTTATTCCCTGACTTGTGAACTGTTGGGGAATAAAACTTTTACTCATGTTCTTGCTAATGGAAAGTGCTTTAAATCCTTATCATTCGGTTATGACAAGAATATTTGCAAAAATTTGTAAGCAATTCATTATAAATTACACTATGTATATTCTGATATTTAAAGTTTCATATTTTATCTGTATAATTTAACAAATAAACTTTTATTATTAATTTTTTTTAACATACCAGATATCTTTTGTTAGAAACTTCATATAAGAATCAGATAAGTTTTATAATATTATAACTAAATGCATTTGAGAAATTTGACATTCATTTTTAAAATAGTTAAAAATATCTATCCCTACTTACTTAAACTACAATAACTGTAATTCATTTATAAAATAGTAAAATATGTTACTTTTCTGTACACATGCATAATGTTTAAAAAATATGAAATATCAAATTAAAATACTACTTCTATAAATCAGTGCATCTTATATATTTAAGATTATTTAAATTCAATATCATCAGATAAATGAAGTTGCCTTGCCCTCATTATTAAGGGCTACGTATCCTGTATTTTATGTAGTATTAATAAAAAAATAATTAAAAGATATTTATCTGTTACTTTTATTTATCAACTATTTTTTACATAAAATATTAAATGTAAATAAAAAAATTTTATTATTTATAAATTTTATAAAAATATAACTTTTATTTACATTTAATATAATTTTTGTAGTAGTCTAATGATTACTATAAGAATTGTTTTTAAATTTTTGTTGTTCTATCATATAATTTTATAATATTCCTGACTGAATTTTTTTTTCAGTATGCATATTACTTTAAACAGACTTGTAACATAACTTGACATACTTTTAACATTTATGTATCTTTTAACATTTATATTTTTCTATCTTAATTTAATAAATTGCTTTCTTTAAATTTATGCTGTAAGATCTCATTATTTTTAATCTTGTAAATCTCTATTAATTTATATACAATTTTAGACAAAATTCAAAAGTGTTAGCTGATAAATCTAAAAATGGTTCATTTTGCAAAAACCAAAGAATGAAGTTAATTATTAAGTAAATCAATCTTTTGTACATTGCAGTTGTGAGTTGAAATTCAACTTTTAATAAATATTTGTAACTGCGAACATTTAAGACTATCTATTGCATGACTTGTTAAATTTTAAATAACTCTTGGTAAGACAGACTACTAGTAAACCAATGGAGAGCCACATTATTTTGCCTGCTAATAAAAATTCTAATAAATACTTTTAAAAATTCCATTATAATTTATCTGTTATGCAAACAAAGTTGAAAATATTTATTTGTATGTTGTTATTGTATTTATATATTAGCATAAATAAGGTGAAAATGAAATTAAATAAAACAGCAAGATTAAGAGTGCTATTCATTTCTTTGCAGTCCATTCCCTTCATTGGACCATTACCACGATCTCTTCAAACAGGAAATATAATAAAGATTTCTGGAGTAGTCAATAGTTCTGCCACATGGTATGTTTTCTCCATTTTTATTGGAACTTGATTTGGAAAATTGTATTTTCTTTTCTGCTTTTTACAATTTTCTTTTCGACTTATCTTTATGATTACTTCAAGTGTCATAAAGATAAGTATCAAGTATCTACATTAAGTATTACCTTGAAGTATTAATTCAACTATCTATCTTAAAGATGAGACCACTTTTTAATAATTATTTTTATTCTTACCGATATGATCACTGTTTTGATTTCGATGTTACTAAGTATATACATATATTTTTTAGTATAGCTAAATGTAGACTATTTAGGATTTTGACATATTCTATAAACATTTTAAAAGCATTTTTTTAAATCTTAGTTATTTTTGCAAATTACAACAACAAAATTTTTATGAGCCAAACATTTTTTTAAAGAAACATATTATTTTTAATATAGACAAATTATTTATCTTACCTATTAAGTAATAATAATAACATATTTTATAAAATTATTTTTACAAAACTTTATTTAACCTTTAAACATACATGTAACATTTTGTTAATGTATGCTTGCAATGAAATTCTATCCTGAAAAATATTTATATGCCTTTTAGATATTTAACTAATAATTAATTTATTTTCCTTGCATTCTAAAATGTGTATTTACTTTAAAAATTCAGTGTTTTAATATTTTTATTTTTTACTTGGCATAGATTACCATATTCCATTTTATAATTTCTGAAACCTCTCTTATAATAATAATATCACATATAAAAAAGCAAATATTTCTATTCTAGCACATGCATTTATTTGTGAATTAAATATTTCATTTTTATGTAATTGAATGGATTACTTTTATAATTTTTTAATTATCTCGATTAAGATTCAAAATGTACCTTATAACTATTTCTTTGCAGTTTTTCTATTAATCTCCAAAATGGTTCTAATTCCTATCAAAGAAGTGACATCTCATTGCACTTGAGTCCTGTATTTTCATCTCCGCCTAGAATAGTGAGAAATTCCTTGGAAAATCAGCAGTGGGGGCCTGAAGAAAGTCATGGCCCACAGTTCCCTTTAATAATTGGTCAGGGATTTGAGATTTTAATATTAGCTGAAAGTGATCATTTTAAGGTAATGTTAAAATAATGTAAATTTTCACATAACTCATTTTTATATACATGTACATTCTCACTGGCACACCCAGGTAACTGAAAAAGAATCATGTTTTCTGTATTGTTCCACACTTTACAAAATTTTTTTATGGAATTATTGAATTTTTAATTCTTAGACATCAAAATATGTTACTTGAGATTATAGAAAACATAGGCAGCTTAGCTGTATTTAACTAGTTCCTATTTTTTGTAAGAAAATCTTGGTTTTTTTAATTTGCGAAATAATAATGAATATATATAATGACGTTAATTTAGTACTACCCCGGGGAGTGCTAAAGGAGTAACAGCAGGGCAGCCCTTGTTTATGGCATAAAGATAACTGTCTAGTACTGCCAGCTGCATTAGAAAAAAATAAATTCATTTAAATTTGCTATTTATAAAGAGTAAAAAATCATTTAGATAATTTGTAATTCTTAAAATCTCTATAATTTATTAAGATTGAAATGAGTATTAATTAAATTAATTTTTTTCAAATGCTCCATAAAATATTTATTTATTTGTAGCTATATGGGTTTTATTTGTCAAATTTTGTATATTTTATGCAAATATATTAGTTTTTTAATATTATATTTTTGTTCCTAAATCAGTAATATCATTCCAAAAGGCTATCATATGCTTAATTGATTATTTTTAAGTCAACTTAATTCTTTTATAAATAATAAAACTTCTTTACATAGTTCTTTTGAAGGGTTTAGATATTAGACATTTTATTTTACATAGAACTATTTGAATATAAATATTAGTTCATTTGTGTTGGATAACTCGTTATTATGAATGTTGTTTTTCTTTCATTATTCTTGTAGTTTTTAAGAAAAATTGGTTCATTCTACTTAGTTTTCTTGTACATATGCTGTAAATTAACTATACAAATTATTTATATAGTATATTATGCACAAAATACCTTAATGTACATATGCAAACTATTTATATAGTACATTATGAGTAAAATAATACCTTAATGTACATATACAAATTATTATATTACCTGTGCAGCATTAATATATTATTTCTTTTATAGATAGCTGTGAATGGTGCACATTTTACAGAATTTAGTTATAGATTACCTTTACAAAGCATTTCGCATATTGCTATAGATGGAGATGTAACTATTAATTCTATCAAATTTGAAGGTCTGGCCACATCACCAATGCAGGTTAACATTTTTTTGTAGTAATTTTTTAAAAAATATTGCAGAGAAACTTAGAAGGCTGTTTTTATATTCAAAATATGTTTAATTGCATGATTCAATAATTTTGCGATTAAATCTTAACAGATATAAAATGTTCTGAAATTAAGAAAAGGATTTTAATGTACTTATTTACAGATAATTTATTTTTAGTATTTTTAAGTTTTGAGTTTAATTATTAAATTTAATTTAGCATGAATGTTTTTTTCTATTTCAACATATAAATTAGTGTATGTGTTGCATTTAAACAAAATTTTTAATTAATTAATTTACGTCTAATAGTTATACATTTTAATAATTAAAGGATCTTGGTGTTTGAATATTATTTGACTTAACTTGCGATTTTGAAATTTATGCTCACTTATATTGCTTTATCACAATTCATCCAAATGCTATAAAAATAAATGAAATACTGACATTATTATATATATATATAAAAAAAAAAATTAGAATCAAACAACTATAATAATTGAAATTTGTTACCAATGAGGGTCTTTTGGGTTTGATAGATCTAACAATGAGATTAAAACTATTGAATATTATTATTGCCAGCTGAACAAAAAATAAATAAACAGGCTGAATTATGTAAAAAGTTGAAATGAATAGATTTAACTGTTGATTGTGATTAGATTACAGCAACAAAAATTTGGTCAGATAATAAGAAAAGTTAAATAACTATTAAAAAATAAATAAAAGTTGAAGTAGTTCTTAAGTTTATGAGGTTACAAGACATTTTGTAGAAAATGAAGTGTTGTTAAAGTCTTGTAATATGCATTCTTAGTCATATTGGATATTCATAAAAAAAGGTAGAACCTTGTAGCTGAATACTCTTTGTAGCATATTTCTTGACAGTGAAATAAAATATATTCTTCAATTGTTGGAAATTTGCAAAATGTACAAAAAGGGATGGGGTTAAACTAAATCTAATCAAGCTTTTGTTGGGTATGTTTTTATATGTAATCAAGAAAGTAGTAATATTCCTTTCAATTTGTAAGGATAAGCTTACTGTTTACATCAGTGTTTTCCAACCTTTTTTGTGCCATGCGTCACCTAAATTCTTCTAAAATTCTCATGTCCATATGTAACATTTACATAATTTTTAACATTCAAAAACTGAAATGTTTATTGAAGAAATTTAAATGATCAGTTTTAGGAAAGAAATTAGAACATTGTGTGGGAAACAGTAAATAAATTTTCAATATATATAAAGAAAATTAAATTCAAGTACAAAATTATTTTAATGAAAAATGTTTCTATATTTTAATTATTTATTTAAATTTAGTGAAGTCTTTGCTTACTGCAAAAGATTTTGTTAGTTTCTAATTTAATTAGCTTCAATCTCAAATATGCCTATCTTATTATATCCAGCTGATTTCTTTTTTTTAACAGCAAATCATTTATAGCACTAAATCCACATTCAGCTAAATATGAAGTTAAAAATGGCAACAATAGTTTCCTTGCTCATTTGGTTAAATTTGGATAGTTGATTTCTGTTTTCTCGGAAAGCATGGCATCGCCCCATTAAATAATGTTTTAACTGAGTCATTATTTTGCATTTCTGTGATTTTTTTTTTTTTTGATACTGCAGGTTTGAAATAACAGACAAATCCACTAACATTGACTGCAGCATCCAACTCGGAAAATCAATTTGTTTCAAATTTGAAAATCTTTCTTTTAAATCAACCAATAAAATTTACATATGATTGACAGTATCAGTCACTTCACATTTTTAGAACCAATAAAATTTTCAGAATTTTTATTTCATATACATTTCACATATAATTTTATAAGGTAATGAAACCAAATATTGTCACTTTTGTGTTGACAAGAGTTTTATTTGTTCCTTGAAAATGGCTATTTAATATATTTAGTTTTTCAATGATACTGTCTAAATACCACACACAAATGCTTTATCATTGACCATTAACAGATACTTTGTTTCAGGTTTGTCTGTAAAAAAATCACTCAAGAGTATCAGATCTTTCCATAAATCTTTTTAAGCAGTTTCTTTCAAGAGCCATTTTACATCAGCATAAAGTAAAATTCTCACTTGGTCTATATTTTGTTGTTCACAAAGAGCTTGAGGAGAGGTTCTTGAGAGAATTGATACTTTTATAACTGAATTTAGCACTTCATTTTGACCAGGAAAAATATTGTTAGCTATCAAGTTTTTCTTGTGCATAATACAATGCACTAGAAGCATTTCTGGATTCCTATCAATTTTAAGCAGCTACTTTTCTTGCCCATCATATTAGGAGCACCATCTTGTAGCAAAATATAAATTTTTCATTGTCATTTTATTTACATCTAAGTAATTTTTAGCTTTTTTTTTTGGTTCAAGAAAAAATAAAGATGGAAAAAAAAAAAAAAAAAAAAAAAAAATATATATATATATATATATATATATATATATTTCTTTTCCATCTTTATTTTTTTCTTGAACCATTTTAAGAAATGGTGATATTGATGATTTAAATTTCTCTTCTATAGTATGATTTTCTCCAGATTTAGCGATGAATAAAGAAATTTGATTGCTATCTTCAAAAGTGCAATTGCAGAATACAATACTATTGCAATATGAGCAGTAAATAGAAACTTTAATGCTATTCTTTCTCAAAATTTTTCTTTAAAGTTTGAAAGTATTTCAAGTTGGTATTAATAGGAGCACTGTGTGTTTTGTCTTCGGTCATGCCTCAACACAACCTTATTTCATTTTGTTGGTCAAGCAATGTTGGTATAAAAGTTTAAAAAGTAACCATGTATCGTGGACAGTGGCTATGAAACCAAATTTCAAATATTCTTCCAAAAACTGACGAATTGTTTTCTTCTTTGTTACTCATTTTACCATAGGCTGAAATAAATAAATATACGATCAATTAAAAGCTAATATAACTAATAAATAATTAAACTAAGTAAATGTATATCCAAGCCTTTGGGCTTTATGATTCCAAGTAACCAAGGAAATCTTGCTGTGAGTATTCATTTAAAATGTAATTTTTTTTGAATTAATTTTATATTATACATTTTTACATTATGAAATGTAAATTATTATTTAATAAAATTATGAATAAAAAGAATTCTTTTGAAAATTAATAGTTAGCTATTATTTAAAAATAATTTACTTAATATAAATTTTTTATCTGAATAACTTATTTTTATTGATTTCATTAAGTGCTTTACATTTTAGGGTTCAGGTGAAGGTATATCCAAGCCTTTAGGTTTTATGATAGATCCAAGCAACCAAGGAAATCTTGCAGTGAGTATTCATTTGAAATTTTAATATTTTTTTCTGGAATTTCAGAAAGACAGGTAAGAAATTAATCGTAAAGATAAAAAAAAAAAAAAAGATTATCTTTTTTTTTTTATCTTTACGATTTCAGAGGTGTATTTTTGTTAGTTTATGTGAACTATTTTTCTAGTGGGTTGTTTTTAGATACTGGAGGCACAGGTTTTAGAACTAACACTTTTATTTCACTTGCAGAAATGCCAACATACAATGTTAATAGTTAACACAGAATTAAAAAAAAAAAAAAAAAAAAAAAGGATCTAAGTTTTGTGGAAGAACTCCACTGTTGAACTGGAATTTTGGCTGAAGCCCAGAGTATGCTAATTACACTACATCTCGCATGAGAGTTTGTGGGTTAATTAAGCTTTTCTCTTGAACATAAGTTGCACTCTTGCCAATGTGTCAGAGGAAAGAGGGTTACATTTTTAATATTTCTATAAAATAGTAATTTTTATGATTAAAATTACAGATAAAGTTGTTTAACAAGTAATATCCTCATTCCCCAAAATTTATTGCAATACATGATTCAATTCTGAATATTAGTAAGTTTTCCAAAATATTTATTCTCTCTTGTATGTATATAATGATGGAAACTACAGAAAAAAAATTGATACACATTATACCCAGTTACAAGGTTTTATCATATAAATTCATTTTTTTTTGTCTATAACAAGTTATACTGCCAGATTGTTCTTCTACAGTTCTATACCTTATTAACTCTTAACAGAAGGTTATTTTATTCCTTCTATGTTATTAAACATATATATTGCTAGATATATTTTTGATTCTGATCCAGTCGTGTAATGAGCATAAATAACATGATTTACTGAGGGTGCATGTTTTTTGACAAAGCTATCCCTCAAGATATTATAGTCATTTCTTTTGGGTTGTGCTAAATTCCTTGGTAATTTATTTCACACCATATTTTTGTTATTTTTAGATACATATATGGGACTTTTTTTTTTTTTATCTGCCAATGCAGTTCTAACCATTTATCCTTTTAATATTCATGTTTATTAAAGAATTTTCAGTTTCTTGTCTGCATCTTATGCATACTTTGGATCTTGAAATTTTTTTTTAATAGGATGTAAGGAATAAGTAATCACAAATTTCTGGGATTGAATATAGTGAATTTTATTATGGTTTTGTTATACATTTAATATTTAAAAATTACAATAATATTTAAAAATAATAATAAAATATTATATATATATAATTTTTAAATATTATTATTCAAATTTTGAAAGAATTTCAGGAGTTGTATTTATTTTTACTTAAGGAAAAAAGTTAATGCGAGGTCTTCAAGTTTATTAATGTGAATGATACTACAAATTTCATGTGAAGAAAGTTTTATTAATAAAAAAATGTTTTACTACAGATATCATTCAATATCACATATGACAGATTTCACAGATTCTGTTTGTTGTCAGATATATAAGAAACCTTTTTTGTTTCTGATTTTAGATTAGAATAATCAATAATAAATTGATTTCCAATTTTGGTTACACTGATTTATGGCTTTTAATTTTTCAGCCTCCTTCCTCTTCTGGTCGACCCCCGTCTCCATATGATACATCCTCTATGCCTTATCCAACCAGTTTTGGGCCTTCCCCAACATCTTACAATCCACCATCTGGTGGTAATTACAATCAAAATTCACCTTCCAGTCCATATGGTCCCCCTGGAGGATATAATTATGGTATACCTCCATCAGGAGGTAATCCTTATGGTCCTCCCCCTTCTGGTAATCCATATGGTCCACCAGGTGGTAATCCATATGGTCCACCAGGTGGTAACCCATATGGTCCACCTGGTGGTAACCCATATCCAAGCCCACAAGGATATCCAGGACAACCAGGACCGTATCCTTCTCAGGGTTATCCTACTTCAAATCCATATCCAGGACAAGCAGGGCCTTATCCAGGAACTTCAGTTGTATATCCAGTAAACAATTTTTTTTTATTACTTGCTAATTTTTAGCACAAATAACTGTTACGTTTAGATATGCAAAATTGAACTGTCATTTTATTTGTTAAAAATTATTTATTGTTTATTAAATTTTGTTTGTAAAATTTTTGCTTTTAGAAATTTTATTTTAGTTTTATAATAAAATATTGAAATATACATGTTAAAAAAAAAAGCTATGAGCTTTTTAGAAGTCTATTTGACGTATTTTATTTTTATAAGTGAAAATATTATATTAGTGTATTTTTACCATAAGATAATTGAAGCATTTTCAACTTTGGAGCTTTTTTTCCTGATAAATTTTGTATTTATTTATAAAAATATATAAAAGGTCTTTTAACATTTTTTGCCTAGAACTTATGTGAATTATTAAGAAACTTTGAATAGGGGTACATCTGCTACACCTTTTTCCTAAAATTAAATATATTCCAACATATATTTTTATGATATTTAACTATATCCAGTAGACTTAATTTTCTGTTTATACAATAAACGTTTTCATATTTCAGCATCTCAATGATTTTAAATATTTAAAAACTCAATCAAATTTTTCCTTTTTTAAATTTCATATCAAATAAAGTTTTATTGCAATAATTTAATAATATTTCAGGGGCAAGAAAAGAAAAGTGAGTCTGGATTAAATTTAGGTCCGTTGGCAGCTGCTGGTGCTGCTGCTTTGGCAGGAGTTGCTGGTTCCACCATCATGGGGAAAAAACATAAGAAAAAGAAGCATGGGCATGGGCTTGATATACCAGGCATGGGACATGGTTTAGGTCCTGCTGCTCTCATGGGAGGCGTCTCATCCTTTCTAGGTGGTGACAAACATGGTCATGGTGTAAGTGTGAATTGATAACTCTTTAAAAACAAATTACAATTGACCATTCCTTAATTGAAAAAATCAGTAATTTTTAAAAAAATGTTTTCATTGGATATGTTTTTAGATAGGCAATGTTTAACATAGTGGGAATGTAAGTTGTTTCTTAGTGCTTAGTTTCTTGTTTGGCTAGTGACAGTTAATCTTATTGCTATTCAGTTTTAAGACTTAAGATTCTGGCAGGATTTCTACTATTATTTTTAGATTAAAAACATTGAGTTCTCAGGTGAATATTATTTAAAAATTTTTATGTTAAGGGTTGGTCAGTATTTAATAACATGTGTATCAAAGGCATTTTGAAACCTTATGTTATTAGGTGTTTCTCAAACGTTTGGATTTGTACAATGTTATCAGTTCTTCCCTTATAGTTCATTCTGATGCTGAATTACGACTGTTTTCAGATTTTATTCTCTTTTACTGTGGTAAATCGATTTTCAATGCAAATTTTCTTCAAACTATGATCTGACCTTGGCTTGAAGATGACATCTAAACTAACAAATAAACAAGTACAAATAAAAAAGATTTATCTTATGTTATATACACTAGCTTTAATTAATGTTTATCTGAAAAACCTGGGTGTATATAATAATTTAGTCAGTGATTGTAAGTTTTTAAGATGAAAGACAAAATATTAAATGTATTTTTACAATTACATTGTGTCATGCATGTTGTGTTGTGCATGTAAAAAACCCAAAAAAACAAAAATGAATACCTAGTATTTTCTTACTATTTCTTGCTTTATTTGGTTATTGAGATAATTTTTGAATTTTTTTTTTTTATGTACAAATCATATGCAAGTAACTTATATAATATGACATTCCTATACCCACAATTCAAAAATATCCTATCTAAAAGCTTTTGAGTTTAAACAAAATCCATAAAATGAGGTAGCCTAAAATCCATGTTAAATGAGAGTTGCATGAAATCTTATGTATGAATTAATTGTAAAACAAATATAAGAATTTCAGGCATTACAATTCTTATTTTACATAAAAATAAAAACTACATTTTCCCCCTTCCAAAATATATATTTAAATTATACTGAAAACAAATTCCTTTATTTTTTATTATGCTTAAAAATTATGAAAATACAATAAATGTGTTCTCAATATTAAATATTTTTCATAGGTTATTGTCATAGTAATTTTATCACTGTTATTCATAAAATAGAATGTTTTTTTTATTTTTTGGAATCCAATTTTTTTTTTTTAGCTTAATTTTTATTTTGCATAATGCAAATTCATGTAGCCCTGGACTTTTTTTAAAAAAATTATTATTTCTATTATAAGAGTTAAGCCTGTATGTTAATAATTTTATATTACCTGATTAAATTATTATGTGCACTATGTGAGTTTTATTATTTATTTTTATAAATTATATTATATCATCTGCATTTCAAATACAATATCAAATTTTGCATTGAATATATATTTTCCCTCTTCAGCATAAGTCAGGTACTGGTTTGGCTGCTCCATTAGCTGGAGGAGCAGCTGCCTTAGCTGGAGCTTACATGCTTAGCAAAAGTCCTGTGAGTATTTTAGTCAATAAAAATATGAAACTGAAAACTTCATAAATTTCTAATAATTTATTTTTCAGTTTTTGAATCAACTAAAGAAATATTTGAATGAAATGCTTAACTATAAATTTTAAATTTATAAAAAATAAATAATTTAATTTTTGTTTCCAGTATTTACATGCATTTGTTATATTACTTGTTTACATTGCTTGCAGGTTTACTGTAAGAAATAAAAGTAACTTAAAATAGTTAAAATTATATTTAATTCATAAATGGAAAATTGATTTGAGTTGTATAACATTTTGACAATTTTTAAAGCATATTCAGTTGCAATAAGGAATTCTTTCATATTTTTTTTAGGGAATAAGGAGATATATACGCTTGATCAATTAAAGATATACCAATATTTATTTAGTAAACTATAGTTGTCTACTTTTAATGCTTTTAGATACATTATTTTTTGTAAATATAATGCCAATCTTAATTGAAACTAAATGAATTCTAACTGACTATACAAACAAGATATAATGACTTATTGTGTCTCTTCTTTTAATGATCTGGCAATTATATAATTAATTTAATAGTTATAATAAATTATTTTTCAGCATGCATTTTTATAATTGCATTAATATTTTTATAGTCTTTTTTAAAATTTTGAATGTTATAAATCATGCAGATATTTTAGTATTATATTTTAAATATATATATTTTTTAACTGGTTTAAAAATCGATATCAAGTAATAGAATTGCTAAAAAAGATGAAAATTTCTAGAAGGAAAATAAAGTATTGCAAGGAATATTTAATAAAAATAAAAGTAAATAAAGGAAAACTTTTATGAATAATTAAGAAAAATAATTTTGTAACCTCCAGAGGGAAAATTTATCAAATTTAACTTCTTTTTATAGTGATGGATTATAATGAATTGTTGTTTTTTTTGTAATCTTATCATTGACCTCTAATTCCTTAAAGTTGATAATATGTAAAATTATTAATTCATTTTACATATTATCAACTTTAAGGAATTAGAGGTCAATGATAAGATTACAAAAACAAAAAACTTTTAATGGATACAAAACTGTTTAATGGCTTAAAACTAAGCCATTAAACAGTTTTGTAAAAATCTAAATATTGTGTTTATTTTGCATTCAATTTTCAGGTTGGCAAAATGATGAAACCCAAGAAGATGAAGAAGCTTTATAAGCACAAAGGTGGATGGGGTAGCAGTAGCAGCAGCAGCAGTAGTAGCTCTGATTAACACATTTTTTTTAAATCCAAAATTATATTATGAAGTTTCTTTGCCCTGCTGCTTCATATCAAACAAGTGCTACTTAAATAGTGACAATTAAAAAAAAAAAAAGAATTTTGTCATGGAAATGGAAGGTGTTAATGTTTGTACAGTTAAAAATGATAAAGTTTTATTTGTTTTTTAAAAAAAGTAATCCATTAAAAGATAACGAGTTTATTCGTTTTATAAAAGAGCTTATATATTTTTAATACATTAAAGGTCAACATTGGATTTATAACGAAAAATCAAATTATAACTAGTCAAGATTAATGTAATAATACATATAATATATTTGTTGAAGAGCATTTTCCATATTTTATTGTATAATATATTTTATAAAATACTATCTAAAAATTAAAAGAAAAAAAGTTTCAATTATTTCAAATTTCTTTCATTTTAAATTACTTTTGAATTTCGATTTTATGATTGTGGTCAACTTCTTTTGTTGAAGATTCGTTAGTGATAATGAATCATTATAATATGCTTATTGTGTGATAATAAGAGTATCTTTAGAATTGTAAAATTTAAAATTGTTTTTAAATAACTATTTTTGGGAAATTTTTATCCTGAAAAATATTGAGTTATAGGTTTTAGTTATACACTATAGATTATTTTAAGTCCTTATAAGTTTGTAGCTATGCATTTGAAAATTGAAGGAATGACAATCTTACTGGTTTGATAAATGTTTATAGTATTAGATTTAACAGCTTTGTTGCTGCCAAAAATAAAGTTTTTTACTGCTTTAGTAATTCAGAGATTCTTTTTACAAAATGTGTGTCATTTAATTTATACTATTAGGACAATAAATGTTTATTAAATGTACATTAAACTTTAAGAAATGGAAACTGAAAAAGCTTCTATAGTTCTAAATTTCTTGATCAAACAAAACACTTTTTGATATTTATATTATGTTTCTTAATGCTAGAATACTAAAAATTATGACTATAAGTAGAAGAAAAAATTAGAATAAATGATAATGTAAAATTAATAGAAATTTTTTTGTATTAAAATATTAGCATCTTGGCAATATGCTTTATGACTAGGCAAAAATGAAGTAAAATACCCTTTTTATATATTACTCTTACTGTGAAGAATCCTAGTAAATGTCAAAATCATCTAACAAAATAGACAGTACTAATTAAGAATGCATAAATTCTTTCTCTATATTTAGAGCTCACATATTAATAGCTTCTAATGTATTTTCGATTAAATCAATAAATATTCTTCTCAGTTCTTCTTGATATATATATATCGAATACATTTCATATGTTATTCAATAGTGAATAGTAATAAAAACTGAAATTTGTAGTGAAAGACATCTAGTAAAATAATGTTCCTATTGAACTTTTTATATTGTGGTAATTTGAAGCTTTATATATACAGATACCAAAGAATCAAAATTTTCATTATTAATTCTTTTATCATTTAAGAAATTGGTAGTGATTTCAAATTTTATTATAATAAATAAAAGCCTAATTATTAGAAATTTATAAAGTTACCTTAGGGTTCAGAATGATAAAGTGAAGAATTGAATATTTAAAAACTGAATGAAATTGAAACTTAATAATTGAATTTTATTTTGTTTAATATTGTGAATTTAAATCTGTTCTTATGGTATTTAGTTTTAAATTTATAATTGAACATTTTTTAAAACATTTTTTTGTTTTTAAATCTTTTCTTCAAATAATTTTTTATTATATTTGGTTTTATTTTTTAGAATTCTGCATACTTCTGTTATTTATTTCCATACCATTTTAAGTTAAAATTTTTTAGCATGCATTTTGAAACCAATTTTATTACTTATTTAAATCCCTTTTATTATTGCCTGACAATTTCAATTGTGTTGTTTCATTTGTTGAATAGCGAAATTATATTTAAGAATTAATCTATTCAGTTAAATAACACTGTTTTATTGTATGATTGATTTATTTTTTTCCAGTGTTTATATTTTGTTATTTTTTCCTTTTTAATGTAAGTCTCAAATTCTAGTCTATTATCTCTTACCTCAGTTTTCTGAAATAAAATAAGAAACCTATTTATTTTTGTAAAGAAATTAATAAATATTGTAATGCTGATATTAAATATACACAATTACGTCATTTGGTTATTCTAGTAAATAAGAAAATATAATATATATGCTGTAATTTCCAAAATTAACTATTCACCTGTTATTTTTGATAGGTTTTTATGTCAAAGTTACTAATTTCAAACTGTCAAAATTGAGTGTACACCTCTTAAAAGACTTGATATGATTACTATTATTTATTTTTAAATGAATCAGCTTAGTAGTTTTGTTGCTTTAAAATGCCAATATTTAATTTCCAAACGAAGATAAAACTTTTCGGTGATAAAAATGATCTCCAGAAAGGAAATAAATATTGAAATTCCGAAACTTGTTATTTGATTGTCTTAGTGGAGCTGTCAAAGGGGTGGGGATAAAAGCTTTCGGTTGTAGTAAAAATAATGGTGTAATGAAGACATGAAGTCAAGATAAATTAAAGTTTCTTCTTAAAAAAATGAATCTTTAACTAACTGCCTGCAAACAGTGAAATGTAGTTTACTGATGATAAAAATAGAGCTGAGGATATAATTCTATCAAAAGGAATATCATTTATATAATACAATAGGAGGCTAATATAAGAGGAAGAATGTTCATTGATAACATTGTACCAGTTTTATCCTTTTCATTTGGATCTTTTTTAATATTCATAATTTTTATTTTCATATTAACCTTTGTTATCTTCATTCCTGTATTTAATAGAAATGCTACTATTATTGATTTTAATAAATTTTATAAAATTCAAGTTTTAGTGAATTTTACACACATCTTCATGTACTATGTTTTAAATCATACATACACATGTAAAAGAACACAATTTTTTTTATTATATATTTCAGTTAGTTCATATAAAGGAGGTAGATTTCCTGGGGAGGGGGTGCGGAGGCTTTTTATTTTTGAAAAGCATCTTTGGACAAATAAATTTGGGAACTACTAGTTTAATCCATTAATTAGAGTTATTTAATACAATACATTTTGCCTCCTTATGAATATTTGAACATTTATGCTAAATTGGATATTATAAATGATTATCTCATGCTTTATTTTTAGAAAAAAAAAAAACCGTGCTAACTTTATAAAGCTGTCCATTATATCTTGTTTTTTCTTTTGTTTTCTGACATGCACAGTGCAATGAGGAGCTATGGTAATGCTACAAAAAAAGGAGGAGCAGACTGATAGCGTGTTGCATTTCAGAACTGAGTGAACTTTGTTTGAAACTCAACTCAATGCCATGCTGTAGAAAGCAACAAATGTTAATTTTTTTTTGTTATTAAATTATACTAGATGCGTATTCAGTTTCATGACTAGAAGTTTGTAATTTCAATGCTAAATTTACGCTAATGAAAGATGCCAATACAATTACCAGAAAATAAATTCCTTTTTACTTTTTTTTAAAATTAGGAAAAATTATTGTATAATCATGATTTATTAGTAAAATTTTGCTGTAAACTATTTTAATAGTTCAGAAATTAAAGTTTTTTTTTATATCAGTTCATTTAATTTAAAAGAATATTCTTTAATAAAAGCTTATTGTAAAAATATAAATAAAAAATTGCCCTTTTTCTGTTAAAAAAAAGAAAATATCATTCATTAAGAAAAATTAATTAACACCTTCACATACCATATTATAATTTTTTATTTTTATTTTTAAATGTTAACAAATGAACAAGTGTTTTGAAGTAGTTTGCATTTATAAACAAGTTTTAGGTTGTAGATTTATGCTCATTAATTTTAATAATCGGAATTTACAAAAGAACTTTAAATGCTTAAAAAGCGATTTGAGTTTTTATAAGTTAAAGCCGATTATAAATACATAGCTCAATTTTCATTTATTAAACTTTTTCATTATATACTACACAATATTTATCTTATATTTAGTAAATAAATGAATTTTTTTCTTTTATGTTAATAAGATGACATTATTATTTAGAAAATGATTATTGCTATAGTTTATCAAGATATTTTTATCTTTTGTTTGTTGTTTTTATGTATGCTAATACAATGTTAAATTTTTTTTTTTTTAAATGTAGCAGTCAATAATTTAGTGCAACATTGTTTTTTACTACTCTAAATGAACCTATGCACATTTTAAATAAAATTGCTATTAGCATTAAAAATTGTACACTACTAAATTAAATCCTTCTATGGAAAATTAATTTATTTTAGGTTAATTGATATGAAATATAATTGATATGAAATACCATTAACTTAAAATTTTTTTAAAGTAGAGTCAAACTAAATTGGTGTTGTTCACAAAACAACATTGAATGCTTTTTATGAAATTTATTTATAGAGATTTTTTTGCCTTTTGAGTATGTATCTTATATAATTAGTTCATATGAGAACTTTTATTTAAAATTTTCAATTATATGTACATGTTTGACTTTCAGAAATTTATGTTGAAAATACAGAATTCAGTTTTTTTTAATTATATGTTGAATCATTAAATTAAGAGATTTTTCCCTATTTGCTACTTTTTTTTTATTATGTAAAATGAATGATAATCTTTATATGTATAGTTCAAAATATATTATGTACTTAAATTGTTGTAAATGTGAAAAAATGTTGAAATTAATATCACAATACAAGAAGAATTAATGATATTTGTTATATATTTGATAAGAGGAATGACTGATTGTTGCATGTTTAAAAGTGATTTAATAAAGATCATAATAATATTAGATCTGGGAAATATTTCATTGGTTTTAATATATTTTTAAAAGTTTTCATTATTTTATTTTTGCCTAGAAAGTTTTATTAGTGCTTGAAAAGGATATCTCATGCTTATTTCTTTATGATTTTATAAATTATTCTTTTTAATAGAATCAGAGTTATAATGTTCATTTTAAATATAAATACTTTGTTATATATTTCCAAATAAGATATTGTTGATGTTTCAAAACATGACACCTATTTTTTGAGGAGTGGGTATTTAGGAAATATAGCAAAGTGAATTTTAAAAATCATGTCATTTGTTCGATGAAAAAGGTTATTCCGTAGTCAGCAATGCAATATTGCTCTAATATACATTGCAATTTTATTTATTGTTATAAAATTTTGACACTGAAAGCTTTTTTTTTTTTTTTTTTTTTTCAGTTTAAACAAACACGTTTGATATAGAATTTTACAGCAAATAATAATTTTTAAAAATATAGAAATCTGACTAATGTAACATTTTTTAATTCAAGAATTGTTAGTTATTTCTCTAGAATTTTTAATTCTTGAAACCCACAATTATTTATTTTAAAACTTTGAAATGCAGAATTTCATTTTTATATAAGTAATATAAATTAATATTTTTGTTAATTAGAATTATGAAGAATGCTCTAGTGAATCTCATCTGGCCTACATAACATACAAAAATAACAAAAAAAAAATACATTAATTGGAAAACTTTATTAATGTGCTTTTGTTTCACAATTTCTGTAAAATACAGCAATTTTATTTTGAATTTCACTTATAATAGCCAGCTCTGTGTTACATGAATAAAGTCATATAAAATAAACTTGTACATTCTGGATATCATCATATAAAAACACAATAAAAAAAAAATTTGTATATCATTTATATGTTATAATTTTACAATTTGTTAAGTAAATTTAAACGTCTGCTCTAAAAGTTTCAACTATTAATACATAATAATTTTGAATTGAAATAATTATTCGCAATATTTTATATATAATTTTAAACTAACAAATAGTTCTAGCATTTTCAAGCCTTGAAGTTTCTGGCTGCAATCAGAAATTTGGGGATTTTTTTTTCCAGTGTATTCTGCAAAATATTTGAAATAGCATGAGCCTAAATCGTCAATTATTGTAAAATTAACCTTCTAGATGCATTTTAATTCATCAATATTGGAATAAGGACCAGCTTTCTTTGTGTATAAAACAAGTAAATTGTAGCCTATTTCCTTTTTTATATGGATTTTTAAATAGGGTTTTCTATGAATTTCTAATTGTCGTATTTTAGATGTGCATAGATTACGTTTTATTGCAGCAAATTCCGTTTGTTCGTAATTTTTGCCTTTTCATTGCGTCAATGGCACCCATTTCCTTCCCTAAGGAAATTTTCCTCTCATATTTATTTTTCTGTTAATTAGTCCTTTTTAATCGGATAACTACCCTCGTGGGACCATCTAAGGCAGGATTTGAAAAGCATCGACCCCTTTCAAAACTACTAAATATTTAAGAAAATTAAATTTCCATGTTAATGTGAGGGATAACTAAAATTTTCCAGCCTTTTTTAATCAGTTGAGAATTGTACCGTACAGTCCGAACTTCAAAACCTTGTGATACCGAGAAAATCTTTTTCTTGCGGTAAATGAAATATTCATTTTCCTTAATGATTTTCTTGAAAAATATACTACTACTACACCACACCACATCATTGTACCTAGAGCTGAGTTGCCTTTTTACACTTTGGAAATGATGTGGTGAGAAGAAGTCTGATTTGGGCTCTGTGACGATCTACGATCATATGAGACCGGGACCTACTGCTTAAAGTAGATTCCGAATCACCACAAACATCCATGGCACCGCCGGGATTCGAACCCGAAACCTATTAAACGTTTGTATAGCTAAAAGTTTTTGTTAAGTGGCAATTTTTCAATTTTTTTAGGCTTAAAACATTGATTCGCAATGTCCAAAAAAACAGTATTTCAAAAGCATGGATGGAAGTTCCTGAATACTGTTATTGGCTACAAGAAGTATAAATTTTCTGCAATATATACTTAATGCAATACTGTGCTTTCTTTAATATGGATAAGCAAGCCTTCACCAGCCTTATGAATTAAAAAAACAACATGAAAAACAGCTATTGTAAGCAAAAAATAAATCAATCAGTATAAAATTTTTAAGCCATCTGATCAAAGTATTTTATTGAATAGTAATCCATCTACTTAAAAAAAGCGAAAATCAATCCGTGCATTTTTTTTTTTTTTTTAATCCGAAAAGGCAAATGAAGCGGAAATTCTGTGGATTTTGCACTGTGCAACAAAACACTCATCATTTTGATCAAGTTCAAGAGCTGTACTCCTTTTAAAAATCACGTTTTCTGACATCGATATTATTAAAAGATGACTCTACAACAAACAGAAATTGTGTGTTTTAGCATTTATGTACTTGGTCCATATTTTTCAAAGTTATTGTAGATTATTACGGAGATCCTTGCCGCGTAGCGGCCACTAGCTCCTTTTTGTAAAAATGTTGAAACATAGCGGTGGTCTCATGCCCTTTGAGTTAATAAGCAAAATAGATAATTAATTGCCCTTTTTTTTTTAAAAGAGAATTATTTATTTAATAAAATTATAAAATGAAAAATATCAAAAATGTAGATGTTGATGGAATCAGTTGCATGTAATAACCCCGAATGACAAATTAGGAGAAAAGCGAACTTTTTTCGTCTAGGCAGTTGTAAGGAATTAATTTAAAATATTTAGAACAGTGCGAGGTCTTTTGCTATGTTTGCGGGAAGAAATATCATAATCGTAATTTTGTAGGATATTTAATACAGGGTTATTAATTTTTCGCATATCATTATAGAATTTAGTAGAAATTTTGTGAACAAATTGTCTTAAACTTGGAATCGAGAGAGCTCGTCTAATATCGTCATTACGAAAGTACCAGGGTGAATTCGTTAACATTCTGAGAGTTTTGTTCTCAAGCCTTTGAATAATTTCAAAATTTGTACGCGCGACAGAACCCCAAACTGGGCTTGCATAAGCTAATACTGGACGAAGATAAGAGAGATATATTAGAATTTTGAGATTAAGAGGTAAAGCTGAATTTCTATTGATTAAAGGGTAGAGAATTCTAAATTGAGTATTGAATTTATTTCTAAGGTTGTAGATATGCGATCTGTAGTTAAGTTTACTATCAAGGATAATTCCTAAGTACTTAGTTTCTTTTTAGACCAGGTGATATAATTATTGTATATTTTAATATTAGAGGGTTATAGATTTTTTGCAAGTGAAAAGAACTGCTTCAGTCTTGTCCACATTTAATTTTATCTTCCAGTTAATGAGCCATTTTTCTAAATCAATGATATAATTTTGCAAATTTTCCTGGATAGTGCAAGTTTTTCGGCCTTGCGTTAAGATTGCAGTCATCAGCATAAAGACTAATTTTGATATTGTTCTTTTGTGGAATATCGTTGATAAAGATATTATAGAGGAAAGGAGCTAGAATAGAGCCCTGGGGCACACCAGCGTGAATATCACGAATTGAGGAATCAGTATTCCCCTACTGCGACAACAAAGTGTCTGTCTGAAAGATAGTTACGAATTACTTGAATCAAATAATGAGAGTAATTGTAAGAAATGAGTTTGTAAATCAATCCATTAACCCACACTCTATCGAAAGCTTTGGCCACATCAAGAAAAAAAAAATTGCAGCAGTTTCATATTTCCAGGTAAATCCTTCAGCAACAGTTTCTGTGAGATTGTAGAGCTGATGAGTTGTAGAAAGTTTTTCTGTAAATCCAAATTGCTGTGGGAATATTTTTCAAACCAGCTTCGGGAAGAATATAAATATTGCCAGTATTTAGTAATAGAATTTAACGAGTTACTAAACAAAATTTCACATAAGCTGCAGATGGATATAACGATTATATACTCTGACAAAAACCAAATCTTTGCAAGATTCTTGTTTTTACAGCATTCATATACTAAAATTTGCTGAAATTTTCAAAGATACTTGGCACTCATATCTATTGATCTGGAAAAAATAGCGTAGATATCTATCGATGGGCCCAATGTTAACTTAAAAATTTTTAGAAGAGTTAAAAGGAGAATTGTCACCAGATGATTATAAGTATTTAGACATCGGAATCTGTAGACTGAATACGCTTCATATCGCCTTTAAGGCTGGCATCAAAGAAACGGGGTGGTAAATAATAGAATTTTTTAGAAGATTGTATTATGTATTCAAGGATGATCCAACTGTAAAAGTCGACTTCACGAATTACACATTTGCAAAAAAAAATTTGCTCTGTTCGATGGCCTGAAAACTCGGCAGTCGAATCAAGTTTGTCCAGTCATCTTTAAAGTAAAAAGTGCTATATTAAGTTTTAAGAATTTCCTTCTAATTTCAAAGTACTTAAAAAAAAAATTAATACCCTTTTTTAATCTCTAGCTTCAACAATTGAAGAATAGGGGCCTAATGGCTGAGTGGCTAGCTCTCTGGCTCTCGGTACCACCGGTTTCGGGTTCGAGTCTCGGCAGTGCCATGGATGTTTGTAGTGGTTCAGAATCCACTTTAAATTGTAGGTCCCGGTCTGTTTAGCCCTCTGTGCACAAAACCAAACCATCAAAAATTGAAGCATTTCTAATTGCTTATCAAAGTGGCACTCCTTTGGCTCCCTTTCTGTAGTCATTTTTTATCTCCCTATTGCAGAGAGTTTTGCAAAAGTTTATCAAGCCATAATTTTGAAAACAAGGGCTCCAATTTATAGAAAATTAATGTTATGGAAAAAGAAATTTATTGCCGATTAAAAAGTATAAATGTAAGCTTTGCGGTCAAAGATCAGTTAAAAAAGGTAAAAGAATTTGAATGTTGAAGTAAATTTATTTCTCAAGGATTGTGAGGGCATTTAAAGAATTCTGTTTAAAAAAATATTAGAGACGCTCACCTTAAATTTCCAGTTAACCAAAGAGATATCATGCCTGGACCTAGCAGTTGCATGTAACATCAAAGTAGCTTTCAAACGATTATCGCTGTGTATTCAAATTTTAATATCAACCATTTGATATCTGACATTAAAGGGGATAGGATATATGAAAATTATGAAAAAGTTTGTGATACTCCTTCAGTACAAGCCAGTATGATTGAATATAAATGAAGTGAAAGCAGATTAAATGGCAACTGGTCAAAATATTATTAGCAACTTGAAGGTCCTGATTTGTAGCAATTTGTTCAACTGTTTTTAACATTTTCTTTATGGAAATGCCTTTTATTGAAAGGATGTTTTCTATAAATTCAAAATGCATGATGGAGAATCACTTTGAAGAAAACATTATTGGGCTTAGACAAATTTTTGATGGAATACTAGCAATTTGGAGACATTTTAAACAGCAAAATAACAAAAGCAATGCTGAGCTACGTGAGATTTTTACTCCAAATCTATATTACCAGCTACACAATTAAAAAAAAAAAAATGGTCCTTGTTGATGTTCACATAACGCTGTTATTAGTTTTTAACAAAACTTTTTTTCAAATTGTTATCGATACGTTTTTTATTGCAAATGTGTGTAACCTAGAATCGCTATTTTAGGTTTAACCAATAAATCGAATTCTTCTAGTACATACGTAACTTATGGTTATGAAATATTATTTCTATAACTTATTGTAAGCATTTTAGGAACATCAAAAATAAACAGTAATATTTGCTATTTTCTGTTGGTATTTTAGAATTCAATCACTTTCGGATAAGAGCCTAACTATATTTACGTACTATCAATTTTGCTTTCTTTTTTTAGGAAACTATAAAAGCACACATGGGAAGTTTTACAGCCTTTTTCCGAACACCGTGCAATTTACTCGATAAATTCCAATTCCCGAAACGTTTCTGAGATCAAAAGAAGATTTTATCCAATGAATAAAATATGCCAAAAAAAAAAAGTATTCTAACAAGATCAGATATTTTTTCAGTGAATTATTATTGATCACATATCGACAAATATTTATATTTTTAGCTATTAGTAAAAAATACAGTTGTAAATAATTTAATTCTATTTTGGCATTGTATGAGGAAATTGATTGCATTTCAATCTTACGAATATATGATAATTTAAATTTCATTTTTAATTTATTAAAATAATTTATAAAAATATCTGTTTTTCTTTAATAAAGAATAGTTTTATATGTATGTTGCGTACTTATAACATGCTATAAATACTTTAGTGCCTTTCTAATAGAATTATTTTATGCCTTGAATGTTAATCGATTGAATTAAAGCATATTTTTCAGTAATTTATATTGAGTAAAAAATATTGTTAAGCATATCAATGTATTAAATTAGGTTAGAAGAAAAATTTATTTAATTTTAATGTTGTTGAAAATTAACGACCTAAAACAACATTCCATTTTTTGAAAAATAGTAATTGCGCTAAGTAATATTTTAATCAATTTAATAAAATCTATTAACAATAAATAAGTTGCGAACAAAAAATATTGATGTAGTTAAGCTGATGAAACTAAGTTGTAACTTAAGTTGATGTTAAGTAACTTAAGTTGATAAAGTTATTTAATTTACATAGTTTCATTTTGTAATTTAATCTTGCTAATATAACAATTACACGAAAGATTAATTTGTATTGTTTCTAATAAATCATGCTTCTTTAATTTTTTATTCAAAGTTTATTATTTTTTTTTTTTTACAAATTCAAGAAAATACTATAATATTCTTCCTTTTACAGCTTAAATGCAAATCTACAAAAATGAAACTTTTCATAAATAACATGATTTTTCAAAAACAGAATCCCTTAATTTAAAATCATATTTTAACTATGATAACAAATTTTTACTTTTTTTTTTTAAAAGAAAAGGGCGAATGCTATACTTGTAATTACATCAACGGCAAATATAACAAGAGTAAGTCTGGCCTGGTTTGTCGCTCTTACGGTGTACACTTTAGGCTAATTAGACCGGGACCTGCAGTTTAACGTGAATTTCGAACAACCAACAAAACATCCATGCCCCCGCCAAGATTCGAATCTGAAGCCTTTGGGTATCAAAGCGCAAGCCAATTGTCGATCGGACCACACAAGAATAACGAGATCAATCTTATCTTTTATAGATGTTCTATTAAAAACGTGAATGTTATAAATAATGGTAAATTGTAATAAAGCCATGATACCCTTTTCAAAATGTTTTTATTCGTTTTCAATTTTCTCAGGATTTTATAAAGATACTTAATGAATGGCTAATGGCAAAGAATCAAGGAAGAACAAAACTGACAAAATTTGTTAACCTATTTTTTAAAGTGTATCTCTTGATGCGATTTATTATAGTTTATATTATAAGAGTTTTATATATTGCCGTATTTAAAATAATCCTATATATTTAAAATACATTATATAAGACTCTTTTTTACTTAAGAAAATAAATAAACAAATTAAAATTAGAAATCTCTCACTCACGATCTAATGGTTTCGGGTTCGAGCCCAGGCGGTGACATGGATGTTTGTAGTGATTCAGAATCCACTTTAAACCGTAGGTTCCAGTCTAATATGATCATAGAGCGTTGTCTTGAGATTTAGTCAGTCTTCACCCTTGTGATTCCTCGCTAAAGTGAAACTGCATATTACCCTTAGCCATGGCCCAGTCGCCTGCGACGAGGTTTTCTGGATCTGGTGTAGGCTTTCCTGCACCAGGGGGTTAATAATAACAACAACGACCACTCTGTGGTTAATTTAGGTATTTTCCCATGAGATCTCCGTATTCGGCTTAAAATAGCAGAACAACAATAATCAAACTTTTCGTTTTCATTTATGGCCTTATGGCAAGCTCTGCACCGACGTTACTCACTTAGCACTACCCAGAAGGTCCGTGTAGCTTAATAATCAAACTTTTCGTTTTCATTTCAAAAATCGAATGAATTTTTTTTGTTCTAATGCAGTTGGCAAACATTTAGACAGTAGTGTTTGATGCCTTATGGCAAGCTCTGCACCGACATTACTCACTTAGCACTACCCAGAAGGTCCGTGTAGCTTGAAGATAAGCTACGGATGCAGAGTAACAATACCCACGCAACCCTCATGTTAGACCGGGACCTACGGTTTAAAATGGATTCCGAACCACTACAAACATCCATTGCACCGCCGGGACTCGAACCTAAAATCTGCGTTACCCAGTTTCAGAACGCTAGCCACTCGGCCATTTAGTGCCCCTTGAATGAAATCGGAGTCTGAAAACCTTTTTTTTTTTTGTAAATCTAAAAAAAAAAAAAAAAAAAATTCCTTTATTTTTGTGATCGATTTTATAATATATATTGCTATAGTTTTAAATTCTATCTTTCACAATTATACAAAATAGACATAAATGCTGAATTGCTGTCTTAAAAAATGTCACCGTGAAACTTTTCAAAAAATACATCAGTCCGAAATTGTTCCATAAAATGACGTTCTGTTTCCATTAGGGATATTTTCGTCTTGAGCCTCAGAAAAGTGGGATTTATCGCGAGTTACTTTTCAGACTACAGTCTTATTTCTAATGGAAGTGTTTGTGAGTGGATTTAACGCACTGCAGGAACATTTACATATGACAAAAATAGAGGATCATTTGAACTTCCTTAAAATACTTTTCGTGTTTCAAAGGCCTTTTATGTTGGTTTTTTTGAGTTACGAAGAAAAATTCTTTTTCTTAAGGCTGTCTTGAGCATAGAGCGTCGTTGTCTTTGTGTAGAGCCCGAAAGAGACATTAATTTTTATAGCTGCGGGAATTTCTTGAGATAAAATTGGTATAAAAAGAAACAATTCAAGAGATTTGGATTAATATAAATAGCTCTGCATAGCGAAAAATATTCAAGCATTAGTTTTCGATGAATAAATATAAAAATTTAAATATTTTAAAATCAAATTCTTTTATTGGATTTGTAGAATTTATGCGGGAAGTTGAGTTGTTGTTTCTTATCCCAGTTGATAGACAGCAACATCTAGACCAAGTGGAGGAATCACTGTGGCCTCATGGAAGGGGGCAGCTTCTGTTGTGATGGAGCATCCCTAGTTAGAAGTCTGACTTTTCTCCGTGACGCTAAAGAAGGAGGACAATGCCTTCCGGGATAACTTTTAGGGGGAACTACCCCGCATTTGGGTATCGTATAGAAGAAAACTTGTCAACTCCCACCAGGTAGTCCGAATAATGAGGCAAGAGAATCCAAAAGCCATCGAGACTCCTCGTTTTTTGACAATAGAGAGTTTTTGCATACCGTATTTTGGACGTCCGTTAGGTTTTTCTCCCTAGCGCGCATGCTCATAGGAAACATTATTACAGATACGCATGCGCAATTTCCTATGAGCATGCGCGCTAGGGAGAAAACCTAACGGACGTCCAAAATACGGTATGCAAAAAAACTCTCTAATATCTACACCAAAGTCTCCAGCTGATTGAACCTCGGTCCTAATGTTCAACAGCGGCGCGCGTTGCCAGTGAGCCACGAATCGGGAACTTAAAGTGATCGGAAACTTTAAAATATTTAATGAAATTTAATTTCTATGATATATTTCCAAATGTGACTAATGCTGCAACATATGCTCTTCAACATCAAAATTTACATTAATTAACGAAATTAATAACAAACTTAGCGAGAAGGTTAATATAATTAACGAAAAAAGCATTTTTCCGAATTTTCGTAATAACATCTGCTATTTAATACGATAAATAGTATAATCGTTATATTTTCTGATGTTCATACTGAATTAAAAACAAATCTAAAAATTAACAGATATTATTATTTTAATGGGAAGAATATTTAAAAATTAGATCTAACAGTTTTAAGTTATTAAAGTAATTAATTTCTGATGCAAAATAATTTGTTAACTTATCTAATATTAAAAGGCCATTATAATTTGTAGTACCAAACTTTTTTTCGACTATTTCCATTTATTGAACAATATACAGAAATAATATTTTTCATCTTCGATTATATTAATGTTGTATAATAATGGGGTCTGATGGCCGAGTGACTAGCGCCTGGCTCTCGGTGCCACAGGTTTCGGGGTTCCAGTCTCGGCGGTGCCATGTGATGTTTGTAGCCGTTCGGGATCCACTTCAAACCGTAGGTCCCGGTCTAATATGGCCGTCGGGCGTAGGGATGACAAACCTACCCCGTAAAAAAGAAAACATCTCGTGTCTTGGCCTTGACTCACAATGGGGCTGTTGCGCCGATGATGATGTATTATAAGGATGATTTTAAATTAATGTCGTTCTGTTAGTTGTTATTACGATTAAAGATGGAAAGGGTTAAAAAAAAACACCTGAAATTTTGGGGTAAAAAAAATTTTTTTTTTTTTTTGGGGGGGCTTTTTTTTTTTCTTTAAGGATTTTTTTTTCTTTAGGAAGAATTGGGAATTTATAAAAAAATATATTTATATTTAAAATTTTAAGCAGTTTCTTTCTAATTATGATTTCTTTGTTCTCATCCTATTCTTTTGGTATAGGTTCCCTTTTCCATTCTCTCTGAATCTATCGTATCTTTATCTTTTCATAACGTATAAATAGAAGATATGCAATACATAGATTTTATGCAACATAGATTTTATTAGTATATGGCATAAGAAAGAGCTAGGCAATTTTTTTTTCTAAACGGAAACTTGCATAAAAATATTATAATTAATAGTATTAAGTAGACGTCTTATGACATAATGTAGTACGTAAACAAAAAAATTTTCATGTATACATGAATATATACATTTTTCATGTATGTATTATGATTAATCATGATGCTGATAACATTTATATGAGTTTAACTATTAATTAAGAAACAAAATTTTGCAAATTTTAAAAATAACTTGAAATTAAAGCTACTTATTGTGAGTTCATATAAAGTTTCACCTTAATATAGATCCTAAAACTTGTTTTAATGTAATAGCCAATTGAAATAAATATTTTTATTGCCTCAACAATTGGATTGCAAACTACTCTCTATTGTCTGGCAATACTAATTGACTTGTTTTATTTCAATACATCCTGTGTCAAAATTTATTAATTTAGGGACTCAGGTAAAAATTATATGCTTCAAAAAGTAAATTTCAATTTAATGAAATTTTTAAATTTATTAACATTATCTATAGGCATATCTACCTATATTAATAAAATAAAACTATGAACTATTAACAATTGAGACTTTTTTTTATAATATAATTAAATTCCAATGTTCTGACACAAAAATTGTACAACTTTTGTGGACACCAGAGCGTTAAAAAATTGTATTTATAAAAGTAAGCATCAAAAACAAAAAGATATTACACCAAAGACCTTATCTTTTGATTACTTTGATATTAAAAGTAATTAATTTTGAAATCTTAATATTTAAAAAAAAATATCAACTTTTACTTACAAAATGTAGGAAAGTGGATAAAGCAATTGCAAATTTTGCAAATATAATTATATTTTGTAAATAACTAGACTAAATTAAAAAACTATTTAATTAGACTTTGTATATAATATTTTTATACCTGGCATTCTAATTGTATTCTTCACTGCTTGAAAACTGTTTTACCGAAACACTTGATTCTTCACGCTGATTTAAATTTATGTAAATAGCTACTAATTTCTCAACTGTCTTAAGGTGTTCTTAATAGCTGATCAAATTCTTTCTCAGGCTGAAAATGATGGATGAATTTGTAATAAGGAGAAAGCTAATGGATTTAAAACTTGGTTGTGTGAAGCTCAGACCACCAAGTTATTGTCTTGTTGTGTTTTACAGAATCTCGAATTGATTTTCTGCTCTAAAACAGAGCGGCCTGATGGCGAATTAGCTAGCGTTCTGGCCTTTGGTATTACAGGCGTCAGGTTCGAATCCTGGAGATGGCTAGTGGTTCGGAATCCACTTTAAACTGTAGGTCCCGATCTGTGTAGTCCTCGTGTGCGTGAAATGCCCGTAGAGCGACAAACCAAACCAAAAATCAGAAGAACTTCGATATTCTGCGACCTTAAGCGTAATTTTTTCAAACTGAATTCCAGATTATTTGCTGTAGTAGTTATTTAATCAAAAGACTTGCAAATATCCAAAACAGATGAACAATGTCTTTTATATGTGAGATTCAGTAAAATTTGTGGCCGAACGTATTAACAGGGAACAAAATAATTTACTTTTAATCAAAATATATTTTAACTTTTTTGCTGCTTAAGAATTTAAAAGTGAAGAAGACAAATTATCATTTATTGCATCAACTGCATTATTCAAAATTTCAGGCTCGCTTGAGAGCAGAGCTTTAATTGATTTTGATTTGTTATAGCTGAAGCAATGGGTTTTAAGATCTTTGGAGAGTTGTAACTCTTTCCAGGAAACATCATCTAATATTAAGCGATAGATTTCCTTTTCCATATTTAAACTTTTACATGATAGCAATTTCTTAAAGAGAATCTTTCCATATCCTGGGCTTTGAATAACTATTCCAGTCAACTTTTACATGGTAGTTTAAAAGATGTTGCTCTATTGGTTCCACATTTTTCATTTTTTAAAAATTCATTAGAGATAACAAGAATATATTTGATAGATTTCACTGTTCTTTAGATTTTTAAAAATGCTTTCCATTGTTAGAAAATTCACAATGCCATTTAGAAGTAATTCATTACATGTGCAGAACAACCTAAAGCTGTCATATTTGGATAATTTTTCAATAATGATTTCTCAGGATTGATTTTTATATTGTTTCCTTATTAGGATTAAAGTAAAAAATTTCTATTTCCCCACCTTTTCAATAATATTAATCCAAATATATGGGTAAAATTCAATACAAGGTGAATAAATCACACCAAACTAATACGGTATATATAAAAAATTACATATACCGTATGTTAGAGAAATAGAAAAATTATAGTTCAAAATTATAGTTCGAATAAAAAAATAGAATATTAGTTCAAAATTCGTATATAAGACGAAATGAAAAAAAAATTTTGTAATGCGTTCTATTATTTACGATGTTCTATTATTATTTGTGTGCATTTTGGTACTTTTCTGGTAGTCAGGCGGACATTTTGTCAACATCAGATTTTCGTTTTGGCGAATACGCAACAAAATAGCAATATAAATGATTTCAAAAAATAAAAATACCCATTTTTATAAAGCGAATAAATAAATCATTTCATGAAAATTTTCTTTCATAAACTTAAGAAATATAAACTAAAGAAATGGCAGTATATTTGGCGATTTATCAATTGCATTTGGCTAACGGAAAAGTGCTTACGTTGTTTGCCGGAAGAGTTGATTCGTATTATAAGCCGCCCGACTATACACAATATCCAGTTAATATGCTTAATATATACATCTATCTATCTAACAATAAATATTATTAAGCATTCCTTTTTATATAATAATACAATTTTATTTAAATTGTAATCTTACAAAAATTATAATCTTTTTCCTTTGTCTTCTTTAATTCCACTCGAGTGTTTTCATTTTGGCCACTCTGTCATTTATAATCAATTATTTCTAATGATTATAATCCTTTAATCAATTCCGTGTAAGCTCCTACTGGTATAGTTCATATTTTCATAATATCCCTAAAAATTCTTTTCCTACCATTTCCGAACCCTCTAGTTAACTCTTTGAGATCACCTTTTCTGATATTTTGTTTAGAATGCCATCGTACCTTCTTAGTCAAATACCCTTAACCTTAAATAAAATTTTTACAAAGATACATAAAAAATAACACTAAAAATGGGGATTTACACTTCTCTGATCTGTACTTAAGTAGCTCCAATTCTTGGATTCATTCTTTCGATAAAAGTTCGTATCTTAAAACGTTTCTTTTGCAGTGTATTTGGATGAAATATTAAAAGTCCAATACGACGAGGTTTAAACAACAACAGGCATATTGGATGAATATTTACAATTAATACACATTAAAACAAAAACCAACTGAAACACTTGCATGTGGCCTCTCAACACCCCCAAACTTCCTAGATCCCTCAGCCTCCCAAGTCCTCTGTGGTCCTATCAACTTCACGATCTCTGAGCCTTTGCTCCAGCTTCATATTTGGCTACCGTTTATATTTAGCAGTAGTAGTCCCAACTCATTACTTTTTATCTTTTTCTGCCCTGCCGGATTCTCTTACCAGCACCAGGTTCGTAACACAGTTGATACAAATCGTGGGATTCTGTATAACTGTATTTGTATGATTTTATCTGTTTGTGATATGAGGTTACAGATAAGTACTGCATATATTGAATGAGCTTTATTTGCTTATAAGAAAATGATTTTACTTTTTGGAAAGATAGTAATGAACATCTGCTGATTAGAGGTAGATTGAGGTGAATGCTTTCCCCTGACGTTTTCCTTGTGTAGTTGATATATAGCTTCTAAAGTGCAGCTTACTGTCTAAGATTAGTTTGAGGCATTTTACTTCCTTCACTCACCGCATGAAATCTTTAACCAATGTAGTTCCGTTGTAGTTAATGATAATATTCGGTATAGTTAGTGGTATCAGTATTTAGAGGAACCGTGACACCATTGCTGGATTATGCTTTTTTTCTGAAAAATAATTGAGCTCG